>JAODAF010119041.1:0-10598 GCA_027574765.1 Molpadia intermedia | reverse complement strand
TGTGCGGATAGCTGCTTGTAATCAGGCTAACTCAATAATGCCAACTTGGATTAATCTCATATTTGGTGTGTAGGTTGTTTATATGGAGTACAATAATCACTTTTAATATTATAGTCAGTGTGTAGGTTGCTTATATTGAGTACAAGAATGTTTTGTGCTTGTTAGAAGTCAAAGGTCATTTGACATCAAATGACAAAATCCTTGTAAATAATCAGGCTAACTCAATAATACCATCCTGAATTGATCTCATAGTTGATGTGTAGGTTACTTATATTGAGTTCAAGAATCCCAATGAATGGTCACCTTATTGCATGATGGGCAGTGCTAATATCAATTATTTCTTGTTCTCAGAAGTTCATTGAACTGTTTTGTTAGTTTCTAATCTTCTGTAATGATTTTCAACATAGTGTTGACACTTTTGGGCATCGGAATCTTAACATATCTCGTCTGGTAACCCTGATTGTTAATATTTGGGTTTGGCTTAATGTCAATGCTTTTTAAAAGAACCATCTATGAATCATTTTCATTCTGACTTTTGTTCCATAATTAAATAGATGTCTGTGTATGAGATGCTGTGTATACAATAACATTATTTCAAAAATGCCATGTTGGTTTGATATCTAACATTATATATTAGTCATGTGCAATAGATGATCCCTATTGTTTTTTTGGTACATATTTGGCCATGCATGATTTATTAACTTCAGTACAAAATATGTATAGCTATAATATATATATATGTATGTATATATAATCTCATTGAATATTCATGAGAGAGGGCATTAGAAAGAGTCAATTTGATAAAATAAAAACTAAGGTTTGTTACAGTAGATTGGGCAGTAAATGAGTAAGAGCCTTAAGATAACTGGTTTAAAAAGTGAATATATTTGGCCCTGTATTGGTTTATTTGCTTCATACAATTGATGTAGTGGTACAGGGAGTATGCATGATTTGTACTGCACAACATATTTCATTAGTTATTCGTGAGCAAGGGCACAAGATAGAAGTAAAATTTATAAAGCATCGAACACAATATCTCAAGAAGAGAATATTGAATGGCTGATGACCAGGTGTGTAGCGAAGGGGGCGACCGCCCCACCCTTGAGCATATGTCTTTTTATATCGCTAATAATTCCCATATATTTGAAAGAACAAATTTGATTAGTTTCATGGTGCACAAAATTCTATGCTAGGTTACTGTCAAAAACGTTCTGTGGGAGGTGGGTAAACAAGATTTCTACCCAACAATTCTCAACATGGATGAATTCCCATTATACAATATGAGAAGATTGCAAATGGTTGAAGTTGAGTCAAGTAATATGACTATAGACCTATTAAAACTCTTCTGGCACTATGAAAATATAGGATAGTTTTGATATTTATTTAACCACGCTCTTATTCAACATCATTCACTATGTACTACCTAAATATATCCAGATTCTGTTACCCTAACAATAACACATTATCACCAACTCTTGATATCACTTCCCAAATTTGTCAACTTTCTCTCATATTAGTGTACAGAAAGTGTTTTCCCCCTCGTTACATACCATGACCACCCATCGCCACGATGAGTTACGACAGTTTTTACTGCCCCCACTCAGCTTGAAATGAAAGAGATGGATCAATTGGCTTTGGTTGTGACTACGAGACTACTAATTGCTTGAAAGATCATTGGAGATCATAAAATTAAATGTAATTTCATTTTAAAACTGGCACCTGCTGAGATTTCATCACCAGAGCAAAAGTATAAAAGATGAATTTGATGATCTGGAAGAGTTGCTGAATAAGTATTTGAATTTAGGTAGATCTTTAGTAGTTTTGGTCTTCTAGTGCTGGGTGGAAAGAATCTGTAGACAGGTATTTTTAGTCGAGGAGGGGGGGGGGGGGGCAGGAAGGGACCAACAACTTAAGGAGGGGCACAATATTTGTGTCATGCATTATATGCATATAAGGACATAGGGACCCTTGTGACAATGAAAAATATTCACAGACCCCCGACTATATGTAGTATCACGGAGACCTCAGCCCCACCATGGTTGGGGCTGAGGTTCCGAAAATTTGGGTTAGTGGCCTGAGATGGCAGGAAATGGCACTCCGATGGAGTGTCATGACAATTTATATAATTCAGCAAAATGTTGACCATGACTTCCTTCCAACGTGATAACAATGGCTTTACAATTACTTTAGTACTTTGCTTGAATAATATTTACAATCAGTCATTCTGATGTACCTCTGTAAGTTTAATAGTTGAGTACTTCTCAGTTTGGCCACGGACCCCCTGCGGACCCCATTGCATTCATGGACCCTCAAGACATTTTCACAGACCACCGGACCCCTTTGCCCTCACAGACCCCAAGACATTTTCATGGACCCCCTGGGGTCTGAGAATCGCTGCCATAGGCCATCCAGGTTGTGATAAGTGACCACGAATGTTGTTTATACAATAATATGCTACACTATATGTACAATGAACGAAGTTCATAAATCCAGAGCATCAAGAAACGAATCACGAGTTTGCAAACCAAACACTCATGTTATAGGCTATGATGTCAACAATCATCAAAAAGTACAGTACAGTACTTTGTACAGATAGGTACAAAATATGGGGTATAATAAAAGAAACTATTTTGTCAGTGTTGGCAAATGGGGGTAATAGTAGTCTGCATGTGGGAGGGGGCATGGCTCCCCATCCCCCAGCCAGGACTGAAAGGCCTGGCATATTCAAAGTTCAAAGGGGGTGGGAATGGCCTGCATGGCAAAGGTAACTAGCAGACGAGCAATGAAATCCAAAACAAAATGCAGCAAAATGTCGCAGCAATGGAACAATTCAAAATATTATATAGGCTATATATCTTAACTTATTTCCCTCAGAAAATTAAACCTATTGTACACCAATGGCAGAGACATTATCTTTGAATATCATCATACTTGGTTATCATTAATATGCATCAGTATGCAACTATGCATACACTAACATAAAGTTACAACGTAATCCATCTGAATTAAATTGGACATTCACCAAGTAGCATGCTCTGTGCATGTATTTTCACATGTTCAAGTTCTTGCTTTCTGGTTGTAGATATATATCACCTATTCGTTGCATCCAGGGTTAATGTTCTGATGGACCAAGTCAAACAGGACTCCTAGATATTCCTGGATACCAGACACTCTACTCCCCGGAGATAGTTTCACACTTCTCCCGTCAGACCCCTGTTGATCTTAACTCTAGTGTTTCCCCAGAATTATTTACTTTACGAAGTATCTTGCCAAGTTTGTTCTGGTGGGCTGCAGCCGCCTTGCTGGGTAAGAAAACAATATTCCTATGCCTTAGCAGTTTTAAAATAACAACCAATTACTACCAGGCATTCGTCCAGTGCAAAATATTATGAATGGTTTAACTAAATTCCAATCGGTGTTCACAAATTAATTTACACCTGGGACTCCTTAGGAAGATAAACTTGTAGACAGGTTATGATGGAAACCGTGATTATTGTAGTCCTGTCAGAATCCAATACCAGTGGTGAAGATTTGTTGCTGGAAAGTGGGGTGAGGGGGGTTATGGTGGAGGGGTGGTTGGTAGACTCGTTTTCATTACAGACTAGTAGGCCTACATAACACCTGGTAGGGGGATTAGGGAGTAAATACCAAATACCAACCAACCTTGTCAGAAAAGTGGGGTTTATAACCCCCTTCCCCATGTTTCAATGTCACCACTACCTACCACCCCCTGTCATGACTTGTTGAAAAATAAATAATGGAGGAAAGTTTATGTCGGATCCAGAAAGTCATTCAAGGGATAGAACACACCCCCAACAAACCCCATCTCCCCCAAAAACCCTGGATGGGCTAGGTAAACACAGATACAGTTCACAGGTTTGAAAACCATTTTTTCTTCCATGTTCCCCCACCACCTCATTCATCTATGTGGTTATGCTAGTAAATCTATGTGGCCTGCTATTGCCCCTTCTTATAAACATGATATTTTGAGCAGTATCATTGGTTGCTAGGCATTTATAAAATTAGGACAGAAGATGGGTGCACAGATTAAAGAATTCTTCCCTGAAGCATGCCCTTCTTCTCCACCCATGTCTGGCTGTCAAACTTATAGCATTTTTGGCCACCAGGTGAGCAGATCCCCTAACATGTTTATTTACAATCAAATTCCAGATGAAACTTCACCCCCTAATGACTACAGGATCTTGCACTTGACCACTGAACCAAAATATGTTTAGTTTATTATTTCAATCTAAGATAGATTGATATCTGTCAGGGAGAGACTTTAACAAGCAGTGTTGCCATGGTAATGTGGCAAAAATGGGCAGACAGATATTTTGAATTAACATTTTAGAAGGATCCAGATTTGGGTATGGAGGCACCAATCAAATAATTGAAATTATTTTGTGGAGAGGGAATTTTGTAAAATTAAGGGTTTTTAGATGCAAAATGGTGCTGTTTCTAAAAAACAAATTTGATTTGGTGAATGCTTTGGAATTTTACATGAATCTTCGACAAACTTTCACAGTTTGCTGAAATTGATCCTAACTTAGAAGTGATTAACTTTTGACCAGAAATTGTAACAGTCATTTTGGCCTTTTTATACACAAAGAGTGATTAAATTTTAGCTAGAAAAAAATCAAAGCTCAAGGCCACTGTGGTCCCAAACTGATCTCCTAGTCGATCTCCTAACTGACTCTGATCAATCACACGACAATCCACAACACCAGTTCACAACACAAATTCAAAAAGTAAAAGTGCTTGAGGGATTTTTCTATGCATCATATTAAGCCAAGCTGCAAGAAAACAATGACCTCCAAATCAAAAACAACTTTGGTACCTGATAATTATGGCCAACTTTAACTAAGGTTTATGACCAACATGCCTCCATAGGAAATCACACGATTACTAGCCAGTGGATCAACTAGGACCAGATTTTAAGAAATGTTATGACCCATGAAGGCTCTGATGACCTTAAATGACGTAAGTGCTAGTCTTTACACTAATGACTGTGACCAACGATCAAATTCACATGAAAGCCCTAAGAGTTGGATTCACCTTTTGTCCCCAGGTGACCTTGATTTTTGACCTTCCAAGTAATAATCACTAAGTTAGGACCAGCCCAGTTTTCTGAAAGTTTGATGACAATTCAATGAGAATTGAGGATCCCAGAGCGTGAACAAAATATGACCAGGTAGAGCAAACAGATAAAAACATACTTGTTGTTGAAATCTTTGAATCGCCAAGTAAAAATGTAACAACAACCAAATATTTTCTGCACTATATAATTATGTACTGTGTGTATAAAAGTATACTTCATATTGATATTTAAAGTTTAGGACAACTGTAGGCTACCGTAGATGGTTTTGTAGTGAATTTTAACAAGAAATGATAGATGCGGACAGTAAAATTTGAATTGTGGTCGGGGATGGATCTAACATTTAAATTTAAAAAAATTCTGACACCTCATTCCGAATTTGCCAATCATTAGAATTGGGCCAACATTGCAGCAACAGCAATGTTTTTGTACATGGCCAATTAGTTTAAACACTCCGCCCACACCATTGTTGCTCATTGACATTTTGCATAAACTTATCCAAACTCACAGCCAATATCATGTCTCTCTAACACCTCTTGACTTTCTGTCACTCCTGCTTGTGATATTTGTCACTATTCATCAGTAAAATCTAACCCCACTTTTATTAACTTCTTTAGAGAAGTTCCAGCTATTTAAAAATATTTGCAGTCTTCTTTTGTGGAGATCAGTATTCAAGGAACTGTTGGTATCTTGTATTGTCACCCTGACCACAACTCCAGGTGTGGCTACTAATAATAGTGTGCTACTATTGGCAAGGTTGTTAATTAAAGTAGTATGTTAAAAGGATTTTCTGGTGATTTAGGGTTAATTGCTGTTTAGTAGTCCAAATTAATACTTAGCTGAAAAAAATTTCTGGTGATTATCAAAGGTTGAATTGAATTAATTGCTGTTTAGAAAACAAAGTACTCTCACTTTCCGGTGAAGTCACTGTTCCAGTAGTTACTACATTTAGAAGATACAGATACAAGGCCAATTTAGGGGGGAGGGGGGGCAGACAGGGGTACCTCCAGGGCTCCATAATTGGGGGGGGGGCACATGATATTTCAATGCGTGGGGCAGACAATTTAATGAACATATCATCGAAAAGAGAAACTGCGCGCTAAGGGCGACGAAACCTTTTGATACGCTGGGTCCACTATAAGGATATATGATAATAATATATATTAAGTCGGCCAAATCCTGGTCTCTCTTTGTCGTTTTGTTTGACAATGTTAAAATATGACAAAAATATGTGTATGATCATCAAGGAAAATAATGTCTTTCACAAAGGTTGTGGTCATGGCAATGTTACGAGTGTGAACGTGAAATATAGGATCTAAGAATCATGCAAGACCCCTCAATGGTGGTGTTCATGGATTCAAGAGATACCACATTATAACTCAAGAGAGTGACAAAATACACTGTTTGTACCAACAATTATACATTGTTATTTTTAAGTGAATATAGGAACATGTATAATGAGGATATACATTATTTGTTATAAATAGGTCAAGGACACTAATATCAAGCTGGATTTCTAGAGCGATGAAGAGAATCAAGACAGATGATGCGGATAAAAGTATTTAAGAGTAAAATATTCTTTATTCCGCTTTAAAAATGTGATCCTTGATTCTTTGTTTGCTTCATTTTCAAATTATATCTCACCCCACCTCATACAATGAAAAATAATAAAAGTGAAGATTAAAATGCGTATATTTTTTACCAAAATTCGGTAGAAAAGGCAAGCGCCCACATGATCTTCGTGCCGGCGCCACTGACTGTATAAAGACGCACGACATACTGTTATTTATACTATGTACATTGTTGTAATGAATCAGATCGAGTAGTCGCATGTGTACTTGTTTTCATACGTTATTGTTTGCATATGTGTTTTGTGTATAGGTAGCCGTTTGCATAATTACGAAAATATGCACTGACAATGATAAACATGAAATACGTATACACAAACGTTCATCAATTAAATGTAAGCTTGGCGTTCCATGCCCATAATAACAAATGACTGTTTTATATCAGCGTAAATCAACCCCAATTCAATGGATATTAATTCACTGCAAATTGTTATTATACTTTCGTATGATACGTTTCCCTGTTTTTTTATGTTTTTTTATTGCGGGCTGCTAACTAATTTCCGTCTGAAAAATAATACATTACTGAGTGTCAAAACAAAATCCTACCTTCAATGTTTTTTTGTTTCATTGTAAATTATATTTTCTTTTGATAATCAGCATTTTTGCAAGTTTTTTATTGCTATTTAACGCACTTTAACGCATTGTTTAATCGTTCTTATTTTGAAGAAAAGTTAAATTAATGACATTTAGCAAGTATAAATTAAATCCTATTTATCCAAGACAGATTGATTACCAATATTGCTACATATCCACATAGCAATATATTGATACGTCAGAAAACGCTTTATACTTGCTTAAACTGCATAAAATATGAATGCCCCCAAGAGATGCATTGATTATGTGTTAATATGCGCTAAATTAAGCTACCCCATGATATGCATTGACATCCATAATTAAAACATCTAGCAGGTAGAAACGCGGAAGTGACAATGTGTTGGGTGAATTATATTTACGTACACAGCGATAAACATCATATGTGTATGCACAAACGATTATATATTAAAGTACGATTGGCGTTCCATAAAGTATTATGCGTCATACATACGCTGTGTTTTTATGGAATCAATAGTAGTGACTTTTGTCCATTTCCGCAAAATCGAAACATTTCAGGATCCATTTCGCTAATAATGTACACGTGCTACCATTTAAATTTATTTCTAGATTGAAATACAGTAAAAATGCATCTGAATCGATTATTCCGATTATTTCTTATTTATAAAATTGCTAGCCATATTGCAACTGAGTATACATTGTATATTAAAATGAACAATTAATGAACACAAAACTAACCTATTGTATTTACCCTAAATAGTATTGTACTTCAGTTACATACTTTTTCTCTAAATGTTTATCAGTTCCTCCTAACAGTAATGTTGTAAAATCTTTCAAACTATGAACACATGTTAGTGAAAAGAGTGATTATATCACGTTTGCTCAAAACATTTTACATTGGTTCAAAACCAAGTTTATACCTCATACAATATTACAATGGGACTTTGACATACGCATATACAGCTTTCCAACTGAGATCAATAATACCAAGAGACGCTTAATGTGAGATTCATTGTAGATTATAGGCCTATATATAACCTAACCCGTTTCAACTGGTTTTAGTATTTATAACAAAATGCAGTCTATATGTTAGAAATTAAGCAACCCCCAAAACAAAACAAAAACATTGTATGAGAATCAAAGTGCAAAATGAATACTTTGTTGAGAAGCATTAAACATATTTTAAAAACGATACATAACGTCTAGCACACTGAAAGATTAAATAAAGAGCGTATGGGGCAAAATGAAATGTTGTTTCCATTATTTGGTGAAAAAAAGACAAAATTAAAACTTACAATTTCCAGACCTCTTGTTGAAGAGTCGGAGAGATGACTCCCGACAAATATGATACACCATATATACTTCATTCTGAGTGGCCTAGTCAGTTGCTAAACTTGAACTGAGACGATCTAAGCTAAGTTCAACCGTTCGTAGTCATTAGCACGACGAAATGTGTTAAGAGTACAGAAGTAATAGCAGGCCATATTCTACATCAATACCCATCACGAATGTTAACATGTAGGCTAATATACATTTCTTTGATAAAGAATATATAATACCACATAGTGTTCCGTACTATATTTAAGGTTAAATGCTGATTACATGTTAGGGTTGAAAGGTAAGTATACCAGGTGTACTTGATTACAACAAAACGATACCAAAACGTATAAAAGAAAACCACCTAATTAGCTCGTTTAAAGGTCTGCCATATTTGCAAATGTGACATTCGATTTTCGATTTTCGATTTGCACCTGTTGCTTTAACACAAGCAACTGTCTCTGTCATTTAAGCTGCCGAACTTATCTGACAGACGTGCTAACTGTTACCTAAATGTCACAGCTTCTTAAATCCGTATGGAATTTAGTATTCCTATTTAGTATGCTCGTTTTTTGTGTAAGTGTCAATATTCCTAATTGTTTGATTAGATGGGGGTTGAGTACATAAGGAATGTAAGTAATTGTGTCGTTATTTTGTTTTATCTCTAACTCTAACCAGTATCTGTTCGCGTTTCAATAATTTTTGTCGCTTGGTGGAACGAGTTTTCTAGGGCCAAATCAAAAACAATCGTTTGCGTGAAGACACGGGATATGTACTCGTTGGTTTCGTATAGATGGTTAATGTAGATATCATTTCATATACAAGTGGCCAGTGAACTTCTATTGGCTAACACGAAAAACCGAAAAAACAAATCATTGCTTTTAAAATATCCAGGGTAAATTTCATGGAAAAATAGCCTGTCTATACCTGTTTGGAACGGTTACATTTATATGTTTTTATCCTCCAAAGCATGTTTTATTTTGGGGTTTGTGATTTTTATTTTATATATGTCATAAATATAACATGAGGATATCTTTAGTGAATGTAAATTCCATTAAAAGAACAATGTAACTTAAACAAGAAAACAAACAACAATAAACTTTCAAAATCCTACCCAGTTTCGCCCCGTCATGACAATTTGATCTGTTAACATGTTTATTATTAATACTATATAGAAATATCTGATTAACTGTGACAGATTTGTCCTAGCTGAATAAATAGAAATCCGGCAAAACAAAATTATTCGGCTTTAAAAATACATTTTCATGTATATTTTTAAGGCACGACTCATTCCCTCATTAACGCGTTGAGTAAGTAGTACAAGCCTTACTAATAGAAATTATTTAGTAAAGCATTATTTTCTTTCCAATTCCGTCCAGTTGCTGATATACACATATTATATAATAACTAGATGGTACAAAGCTCACATGTTTCCTGAATGTATTGTAATGGTGTATATGTTTGTATACGTTTTGTAATGTGTTGAATTACGATAACATATCCTAAACAGAAGGATATTCGTAGATTGCTCCCATGTTGTGATGTACATAATCATTGCCAGTTCAAATGCCAACACGGTACGGTAACACAGACATACTGACATGCCCCTCATGGGACCTGCCATAAAAACAATAGGTGTCCTAATTATCGATGGCATTACATACCATCCATCCATCATTCTTTTCTTGAGATATCGTGTTCGCAAGCTTATTTTAAACTTCTATCTGCTGCCCTCGCTCATAAAAACTAAACGAGATGATATCGTGCAATATCAACTTATGTACTACCACTGTAAACTGTTGTACCAAACATCAATTAAATAAACCATACAGGACTAAATGCATTGATTTCTTAAGAGTTTTAAGTTAAGCCCCACCCACTCATTAATATTCACGAGGCCTGCCGCCAATAGCAGTCAAGTACTATCCACAACCATAACAAATACCCAGTACCGGTCACATTCTTCCATCGTTCCCTTCTGGATTGGAAAGGTTCCATGGTGCATA
>JAODAF010118930.1:0-10601 GCA_027574765.1 Molpadia intermedia | reverse complement strand
TCTGTATGCCAAATATGACTTCCTTGCGACTTTCCCTTGTTGAGTTAGAGTGTACCCAAGCAAGTGTCACAGACACAGACACACAGACACACACACACACACATACACATGCCAACCTGACTACATAGGTTCCTTTTGCTAAAGCAAGGAACCAAAAAGGCCCACAGATCAGTAGAAATAGTTAACAACGTAAACAGGCCTAAGGATCCCGTACATACATCACCCAGGATAAACATTATTTGACATTACAATAATATTGCAAAACACTCGGCTATATTTTGCATATGAAAGGCCTCTCTTTTCTTTCCTGTTCCTTCTTCTTTATGGAGGGATCTTCCATGTTTATAAGAAATAATGCTAGATTACAGTCAAAATCTTCCACTCAGTTCAAACTTTACCTGCCGAGGTAACAAGCGCTATTCATAGTGGTTGGACGCGGTTGGATAAAATGTATCCACAATCCCACTCAGATGTTTGCAACAGGTGTTTAGTGAGCTAGTCAGGATAGCACAGTGAGGTTACTGTTTCCGACTATGTAACCAGATATTAATTCAATTACTGTGATGTATGACTTGTTATTTCAGTAAAATCTTACTGAATAAAATATGACAGTGTCGTATGAAGCTCTTTGAAATCACAGGGGATTACGTCAGGTTTTGGAAAATTCTGTAGGTGTTTATGGAATGTAGAAGTTACAACATGCGGTATCTATGAGTGGAATATATATCGCACAATATATGTTCTGCGGCATGGCTACTTGCGATTGGCAATTGAAAGTGTTTAATATTTTCTTTTTTCGTGACAAAACGACACGGGCCAATTAGGCCAACGAATCACCAGTAATCCTTCAACAAATAAACCAAAAAACCCACCCAAACAAACCAAACACCACCCGAAAATCTTACCATAATAAACCGACAAATGAAACATCTACAATACTCCAACCACGAACAATTGAAAGTGTTTAATATTTATGTGGTAATAGTGGTGGCCCGCCAAGGGGAAGTGATTTCCATGTAAATGTAAAATTTATACCAATCTATTTGTTTAACACAGACACAATGCCAAAACACAAGGAAGTTCTCTATCAATGAGACAAATTACCGATGGATACATTTCCCACTTTGCATAGGTTACTAAAAATTTATTAGACACTACCCCATATCGTTCGCAACCGCAGAGAGGTAATTTTCCGTTGTACAAAGGCTAAAGGTTGGGTCGGAGCTTGTGGCATCTCATACCGAAATGTGAAATGTCAATTAATGTTAATAAGGGATGGCATTGATCAGAAGCTACTTACCATTCATCAGTTTAATCTGTTTCTCATCCTTGACCATCTCAACAAAATGTTTCAACACCAGCTCATCAAATTTATCAAATGGTTGCTTCCATCTACATGTAAACTTGAATGCATCCCAAAGCTAGGAGAGGATGAAATTTATATTATTAGAACTATTCTACACTGTATGCCAAATCCATCCTATGATTCTCTGTGAAACAAATATTAGAGGATCAGGGATTTATACCAGGGTGCCATATTTTTTTCCATTTTGTGAATAGAAATGTTGCATGTGGTTGCAGCTACCAGCACAAACCATCTTGGACTGACATCTAGGGGCATCACATATATAATGGTCAGTAATGAATAAAACTGGTTCTGGTTCACTCATTAATATTCATGAGCAAGGAAATGAACAATAGAGACCATCTACTACCTATGATCATCACACTTAGTTAAGTATCACATCCTTCAAACATTCCTCTGAAGCGGTGGTAGTGACTGCATTCATTGGATGTTTCATTGGTTTTGAAAAAGAACGATACTTGTAAAGCCAGTGTTCATCTGCAAACAAATGGACAGGGTTTAATATGCAGCCTCCAGTCTCCTGATGCAGAAAAAGAGAGAAAAAAAAAAAAGTGCATCGGGTCGGGGTTGTCCCCAGATACCCTTAAGTTTCAATATAACTTACCAGATAAGGAATGTACTGAGACTGTTTGTTCTCTGACATTAGTTCTTCCCAGACTAGAAACTCCAGCACAGACATGATAGATATACCGGTCTGAAAATAATAACAAACAATATTTGGCTCAGGCTTTAATGTTAAACCCCTGTTTCCTTCTTGACATATCATGTACACACAAGTTATCGACCTTGTTATCAGCTGCCCTAGAATGAGATTATGTTGTGTACAGTTTTAAAACATGCCCACCACTGTATACCCTTTACCAAATATATTAATTTCATGCTTAGTCAATATCTATGAGACTGCTACAAAAACAATAGGGGTCAACTACTACCCATGTACATCATAGTATTACGCCCATTCCACATTCCAGTCTCAAGGATCACATACAAACACACATCAACCTAACTGCATAGGTTCCGAAGCTGCCTTCAACACCCTCAATATCTGGACCAAACGCACATCAACCTGAATGCATGGGTCCCGATGCTGCCATCAATATGGGGACCAAACAGCGGAACATTATGGGAATTGATCCTAAAATGTTCATCAACAATTATCTTTAGTACTAAACAAATAATTTCTACATATTAAGTTATTTTAATTCACTAAATATATATTATGATATTATTAATTTAATTATTACTTTGACTATTTAAATTTCATAACAAGGAGCTACTCTAAATTAAATATTAATTATTTAAAAAATACATATTTCTTTAAAAGTTCTGTAAGTGTTTTTCTTTTTTATATTGACATCTCCTACTGACATCTCCTGTTTATATAAAACATACCATTTGTATAAGAAAGTACAAACTAATGCACCTTGATCCAGAGAGGCAACATTCAAAATATCTGTGTTTTATATTGTAATCAAATAAACTTTGTTCAGACTGGCTGATATCTGAGGCAGCATTAATGAGCATTACCTATTAGTACAAACCTTCTTCCTTGTTAGAACGGCTGGCCAAACCGAAGCTATGCAGAGGAGCAATTCTTCCCAGCGATCAACCTTAGTAGAGACCAGCTCAAAACAGAGGACTCGCAGCATCTCAGCATTACCTACATAGGGGGGATTGAGAGGCACCATGTACAGATGACATAATGACCAATAAACCAATATCCCACAAAGCCCAAAAATATAAGATTTCAATCTTTCAACGTATCACTGCAGACTCGATCTCTATCCAGTTTGTAATAAGATATGAAAGTATGCCATATTGCAGAGTATCACATGAATCCAATATCCCCTTCTTGAGATGCCACGTTAATAATCTAGCTGAATTCTATCTGGTGTCATGAATAATAAAATAGTGTTGTGAAGTACTTCAAGTCTACTACCACTGCACCAAAGATGAATTGAGTAATCCATATAGGGCCAAAGATACTATTAAAAACTTGAAACTCATTAATATTTGTACCTGTGATGAAAACACTAATATATAATGTATCTGTTGCTATCTGCAAACCTTGCTAATAATAACAAATTAACGTAATACATTAATTTATGCCTACAACCACTATCAGTGATGAACTTTTAGTTTCAACAAGAGGCCAAGGGCACTATGGTTCCTTGCTTAGAGGAATATTACAATTTAAATGATGTCAATATGTCATCACTCAAGAAATAAAAAAAATTGGGCCCAATATGTTTGGGCCCATGTGTAACCATTATCACCCAACAACAACATACCAAGTTTGCTTATAATCTGACATATGGCATGGCTAAAAATAAATATTTGGGTCCTAATAAATATTTCACCCACATGTGTCAGACCTTAAGATTTGGTGAAGGAATTGTCACAAAAATCAACATCTCGAGAACCAGGTGTCCGCGATAAGCTGGATTTTTTCTTTGCCCCATTTCTGTCAAAATAAGCATTTTTTCTGATTTGACCTTTAACCTTGTGGTCAGTTGTAGTTTGATATGCTGGTTCCAAAAAAAAAAAAATCTGTATGACCATCCTAACTGTGCTTTAAAACCCCCAAAACTTTGACCTCTAATAATTTCGCACATGAATGTCACACAGGGGTACCTTTGAGGTCCGAATATGGCATCAAAAATTTAGATATAAAAATTATATCAAAAAGCAGGTCGCCTATTGGATTACAGCATAACTCCCGACCCTAACAAACATTTCGAAGGTTATTGCCAAAATACTACTTTTTTACCACTACAGTTTCGCGTAATACAACATTAAAAAAAAGTGCAGGAAAGAATAACCATATTAAACTGGTTCTATTATCAATTGCAGGAATGTCATTAGTTACACTAATTTGAATAATGAATATAATATAAGTAAACAGTGTAATCCACAAGGCCACCCCCTACAACTATTTTTTACAACAAATTTTGCTGAATCTATATTAATATTGGTACATGGTACATATACATGTATATATAGATGCAAACTGATCTGTAAGATGTTCTTGAAATAACATGAAGCAGCCATTTGAACATGGTTCAAAGTGACAGAGGTAACTCCACAGGCCATGTAACATTTTAGTAAACATATGTCAATCATGTCCACTGCAAGTATAATGCATTCCACAAAATTTTAAAGAATTAATCAGTATTAACGTCAGAAGACATCGCAGGCCAGATGAAAAGAACTCCGGGCCCCGATTTGGCCCACATGCCAGAGGTTGCCGACCACTGTTCAAGACTGTAACCATGGCCACTCAAACATTTACAAATCTAAGAGCAAAAAAGTTGCTCTTTTGATTTAAGCTTACATCAATGCCCTTATCAATGATCGTTTAATTTCTACTAATACACTTCATCGGCCATAGTTCAGGCTCCAAAACTGCCACCATGAAGTGGCTATCAATTATACTACAGTCGGTTAAAATCTTACCACCAAGTCGACAGATGGCAGCAAACATCCTCAAAAAGGTTATTCGTTTGATATGGGCAGTCTGATCTTCCTTGTACTTCGGGAGAAGGATGAGCATCGGGAAACACGTTGTTAGCAGCTTCATCAACAATTTCTGTTGATATTGTATGTATTTAATGATTAATATTAAATTTCATCTGCACCTATTTGTACATGTAGTAGAAACTAGAGCAATGTTGTTGCCATGACTAGTACCCTTCCTGTATTGACTGTTTCAGTGGAGGATCGAGAGCTGAAGACACATGCGTGTTTACAGTGGCTGTGTCGCATCAAAAATGCGAGTAGCTACCAGAAAATTCTGGGTATTAGTTGAGAAGGAATTCCATTGAATGCTATCACGCGGTCATCAGCCTACGAACGCAACGCCGGATTTGCTATTTCCAGATTACTGTCCAAACATTGATCCAGTTTTGGGTTAAAAGTCCAGGATAAAGATACTATATACATTATCCTTCTTTTGCACATTTTATAGTGCAAATGCAAATGTTTTGACATCGGAGTGGGTGAGGGGGGGGGGGGGGTGGTATGGGGGCATCAGCATTCCTTAGTCCTTACTACATTGTTGGCTATAAAGGGACACAAGGACACCACATATGTTTTGGCATTTAGTGCCATTAATTACACAGGAAAAATAGCACAAATAATCGTATCATGAAAACTACAGATAAAACAACAACCAACTATTCATTTCTGTCACACAAATGATTGTGATCAATATCTAAGCTAGCCGATTTCACAATTATATTTCACAACTGTGACCATAACAAGCCACACTGCATGAACAAAAAGTGCAAACCGAAGAAAACATTGCTTATTCATCATGGGTGGGATTTATCCTAATACAATATTATTTTGGGCAGTTTCACGCCAACAGTATTATGATATACAATCTACTCTGAATCTCATATAGCTTCAGGAAATGTTCAATCAAATGGCTAGTCTAGCACCACACTAATTCAATTAAAAAATAAAGCCTAGCCAAGTTACATTGAACTTCATAATTTTAACACACACACACATACATACATACACAAACACGCCAACCTGACTGCATAGGTTCCTTTTGCTATTAAAGCAAGGAACCATAAAAATGATCACAAGAGAATATGACCATCTTTCCATTCTGTGTATTAAGTTGAACTTTTTTACTAAAGTTTAATTGGAGTAACTTTTGTAAAATATTATGTGAAACAACCGAGCGCTAGTTGCATGAAATAACATGCGCCCGGTGGTTAACTGGTGGTTAAAAATCGTCTGGCACCCGCTTATTTTGGGCCTATTCAAGTCAGAACCTTCACAGATATACTGTTTTTTGATGTCAGGAAGGCATGCAAGGGACGATGGTTTTCTGCATTGCGAATTTCATATATTGCATAACAAATTGATAAAATTGTAAAAATAGTTTAGATTTTCATTTCAGTTGATCGTGAATACTTAGAAATGACAATATGTTAATTAAATCTAGCCCAAATAACTTACTTTCCAAAAGCAGATTGCCGTCGTAATAAAAGCAAAATCCTATTGAACTGTGGTGCCTTATAATACTATATTCCTATTCTGCCAGTGGAACTATAACATGCGAAACAGGCCCTTAGGCCATTCATCACATTCCCATGTTACATGTAATATGGTACACACATAGTACTGCACATGATCAGTACACTGTTCACACAGCAGCTTCAGTCAGCATGCAAGCCCACATATTTTACGGAAACGTTCGTTTCCAGTTGGCATTTAACCAGCGGCAAATTTTGTTGTCATTATTTTCTAAAATTCAATGATTTGAAGGAGAACTTGTCATGATCAGATTATTTCTGATAACTCTCTTATACATCAGCTGCTGTAGCTGAGGCAGCACTATAGCCTAACAGTGTTGGTATATATATATCACTATATAGTATCAGCCAAGTTCGACGAAGCATATTTCATAACATTACATTTTTGAAAGTGGAAACTGGGACAAAATCAAGTGATTATGATTGTGCATGATTATATTTCATAACCGTTAGTAACTAAGTTTTCACTTTAGGTTAAAATTTACTATAGGATTACAAAAATATTTTGTTCACTGTCTGTCATTTTAACACTAAACTTCATACATACTTAAAATAGCCTTTTTTTTAAATGGATTTTGGGTTTCAAAGTCCAAATGTAGGTGTAACAGGGGAGAGGTCGAGGAAAGTGTTGGTGGAGAGGGGTGAGGTATAATATTATATGACAACCTATGAAACTATAGAACCAGTTCTGTTGTTTCTCACGCTTTTCTTTTTGTATGTGGCAGTTTTAGTAGAGAATATTTGACACAAATCTTTGGCAACTATTTTATTTTCTAAGCACATCTTAGCATTATGTCGGGCTGAAAACCTACAAAAATTATGGCAATTTCACAAACTATAAACTAAAATTTACAAGAGGGAATAAGTGTTTTAGAAAGAGGAAAATAATCATTCCTAAGACAAGGCACTGAGTAATGACTGTTGTTCTACTATAAACCAGATTTAAATTTAGCATACCACCATCAGTCGTGAATAAATCAGAAAACTTTGTGAGGCACAAGTTGTTGTTCAGACTATGTATGAGTCATGTTTGAATGTTGCTAATCTTCTCAGGGCAGTTCCAATGGGTTATACAGTCAACACTTATTGACAGGGGATTCATTTTACCTGATCAAGGACAGTCGGACCTTTCTATCATGTGTCCCCAGCATAGATTTATCCAGAAATTTACCATTTGGGTGTGCATTTCTAAAAACTAGGTGTGCCGGCCTTTTCTTATATTTCCTATATCTAACATGCTAAAACAATTGGGTGTGTATGTTGGTAAACTGGGTGTGCAAAAATGGCTGCACACCCTGCTGCCTCAATCACTGGTTCCCAGTAAATGGGTCCTGAGATAGCATTTTTACAAAACTTCAGAATGTGACAATGACTTTCCACTTCTCTAAAATTATGATTTATTTATTTATTATTAATTACAATTATTATTTACTCATTGTGATCAATCTAAGAAAGTTAACCATTCAATAATGGTTCTTGAGTATCATTTTTAAATACTGACACACACACTTACATATATAGACACACATATGCCATCCAGCATATAAATGTAATATATCCTTCAATGAATTTCAAGTAAATTAAATCAATACTTACTTCTTTTCCTTTAGTGGCATTATTAATTACGGATATGATCGTTTTTTCTTCGTGCGTCAGTATCGGCTGTTGAGATCGCATATTTAAATGAACATTAGACAGTAACACAGGCAGGAGATCCACAGAGTTCTGATCAAGAAACTGCAAAAGATAATTGAAACTAGATCCAGTTGATATATACCAAGACCTGGTAAAATGCTTAAACATGTACTCCTTTTCTATCTTAGTTAATAAAAACATCCAATTTGTAATGCAAAAGCATCTCGGAATTACCAGATTTATGTCTCGTATACAGACACCTGCAAACTGATAAAAATATCCCGGAAATTTGGATTGTTTATTTCATTGAGCCAGTTTGTTATACTAATAGTTTATTCGTTCACCCAGTCAGTGACTACCATCTGTCGACGGGAAGTCAATCATACATAAGGAAACTTTCTAATCAAAAACTTGTTTCTAACTCTTGAATGACCATGCCCAAGAAAGTGGCTGGCGGACTAGCATTTAGGCATAATTTTCGCTGATATGGATTATGCCAACTTGAGTGGTCCGGCAAGTGCTTGTGTCATTTAGTTTCAATGAATTAAATTAAATAAACTTGCATCAATAGTGCAGTAGCTTGTATCACATAGAAAACTGTACATGTTGAATGTGAATGACATCACTTTAATCATTATTTGCTAAAATTGCTAGACACACCATAAGTAGCCGACCCAAAATTCATTAGGATTAACAGTCATTGACATCCTGTGGGAGAAGGATCATTATGAGAATTTCCAAACAATGACCTAGTGGTTTTTCGCTTGAGGGTCTAGGTCAAATCACCTGAGCCTCGTCTTTATATAGTGAGCCCCCAGCTTTATTTATTTGGACCGCCAGGATCAAGAACAGGCAGCTGTAGCCCAGGACGAGGGAAGAAAGAAAAATAGAAGTGAGTAATTTATTGCCCATTTATCTAAACATAATATAAAACTTAAGCAAATCATGAAGTGACCCACTATCAACCAACAACTATGTACCAAATATGAAGAAATTGGTTGTCGAGTTATTGGCAGCGGACGATTTCAACATTTGACTCTGTGATAAACATACAAGACAAATTGTCCGAGACACACACGTGGAGTTGCATTCATAGGTTCCTTTCAGCAAGGACCCAAGAAAGAGAACAATTAAAACAAATTGACTAACCAGTGTTACTTTTTTCACCCAGACCTCAGACTTCAATGTGTTTAGCTTTTGAATGTTTATTAGTTCACTAACCATCACCACTTCACTGTTATTGATGGTATCACCTTTCTAGAAGAAACAAAATTTAAGAGCAAATTTAAATACAGTATATTTACCTTGTTTCATGTCTTTGTAAAATCAGGTGTGAATGTTTAGTGGAGAGTCACTTTAAATCACTTACATTTCCAAACAAGAGAAAGACAATCATGCAATATAATAGTCGGCATGCAGTGAAATAATAGTCACCTATATTCAGGGGTGGCGATCATGGGGGAAATCAGAATACAACCAGAGTGCGATGCACACCGCAGTTCCTTGCTGTTGTTTTTGGGTATAGACCAAAGAGGTGCAATCCCTGTCCCAGCTGTAAAGTATGCATTTAGTCCTGATAGGACAGGTCTCGTTTCACCAAACATCCTCGTCAATGTTCCAGCTAAGTGTGTCTGATAACATGGGCGTCGATCGGTGGGATATATCCCCCACTTTTTTAAGTCAAAGGGACATAATATTGTTTGTCCCGCTAACTTTGCCAAGTAGACTAATACTGTAGATGTCTAAAACAAAGAATTATTTTAGAAATAACAATAGACAAGTAGCATATCGTTTAGCCTTATCACCACAGGATACAAGCTTAATTAAGGCTATGTAAGCTATACACTCTTAAAAACAAAGTATAAAAATTTACGTTCAGTGTATTGATCCCTGTACTGACTCGACAGTTGCTGTCAATAGAGAGCAGAGAGCACACAACAGGTTCACGCACAGCTCAAAACTGGAAGTAGTAGCCCAGTGTTTTCAAGCAGACCATCAGGGAAATGCCCAGCGATTGCTATGAAGTTTGGGCCATGTTATTTCACAATTTCTGGCAGATAGTTGATCAAGTTTTGCGCTTAAAAACTTCTCTGGGACAAGAAGTTTTTAAAGAGTCAACAACAGTCCTTGTTAGCTTACCTTTGATGATGATACAAAGCCAGCACAAGAGTATTGAAGCCCTTCTTTACACCTCATGAGATCTAATGAAGAAACACAGGTTAGCCACAACTACTGATAAGAATTCTGAATAAGAAATTTGATATGAACTTATTTGTAACTAGGGCACCATGGATTATTATAACCAGAAAATGCAAACGTTTAGTGGTTCCAATACCGAAATTTACTTATGGGCATAACTTACCAGAGATATTGACATAATTATATTTTGAATTTGGCATTAAGCCCTACTTATTCAGATATACAAGTGAAAGGCATTAAATAATGTCCAATATTCATGGCAACCGCTTGTAGATTAAGAGCTTGCGGTTGTGTTGCTGTTTTGGTTTTGAAGCTTGTAGGTGCAACAATACTCTATTGGAAAGCATTTC
>JAODAF010118819.1:0-10604 GCA_027574765.1 Molpadia intermedia | reverse complement strand
ATAAACTTCTCAAGAGAAAACCGGTCATACTACTGGTCCCGCCAGATGCCCTTCCGAGCGGAAAAACTCGGGGTGAGGGTTAGAATCGGTTGACAGTTATTCCTACCTGAGAAATAGATTCAATTTTGGTCGGAGTTTCTTTTCTCAATTCCCATCTTTCATGTTAATCACATATAGGGCTTTCAGGAAATGTAGTACATGACCATGAATGAACTTTTTTCAACTTCCAAATAGATCTTAGGTAGAACAGAAAAGCCATCACCAACTTTGACCATATTCCTTCACAAAGAGCTAAATATGGGTTCAATGTCCTTGCGATTATTTCTCCAGTTCCCACTCTGAAAAGAAGCTTAACTTGTAGGTAGGAAAGGGAGACGTTATGACAAATTGGGTCCTGTAAATCCATACTACGGAACTAAAAAGAGTTGAATAGGACTAAGAGTAGGCACAAAAACCTTAAAATAAACAGCCTTTGGGCTTCAACTTTGAGTGACACATGAGCAGTTGGGGAACCAAAACCATCGTTAGCTTAAGCAATATTGACAACTCTGTATTTACACACTGGAAACGTATGAAAATGTCACTGAATCTTAGAATTCTGATAAAAGAGAAAAGAATAAAACTTTTGAAGTCTGCTAAATATTAATGGGTGGAAGAACTGCAAGAAGGCAAACAAATTTCAACATCTACAGAATATGCAACAAGTATTTGCCCCATTAAAAGAGCTGCATCCAAGTTGAATTCACCAGATTTAAAAGTTATTTTAGAGATGCTTTACCAGTTACCACATAATACCAATACTTGCTCTACTCTTTCAAGTTTCACAAGAACTCAAAAAACTTATTTATTTTCTAATTCCTGTAATTGTTAATGTTCATTTCTTTCTTTTTCTGTAGAGCATCTTGAGCAGAAGTCTCTTGTTTCTGGAATTGACACAATATAAGCTTCACTTATTATTGTTATTATTATTTTGTTATGAGGAAATATTATCAGAAATGACCATGTCACCCCATAAAACAGTGCTAAAAGCACCTACATTGACAGCTACATTTTGTTCACTTTTTTAGGTGATAAGGAGATGATAGAGAAGGAGTATATAATTAATATAAATCCCACTACAAATTCTTGCTTCTAGATATATCGCCCTAAGTACAAATAGTTCAGTACAATGTGTGAACACTGCCTCAGTGGGATACAGTGTCATCATTTGTAATGTTAAGTTCCATTGGGATTTCTATACTAGATATTGATAACTGTAAACTGTTATATCTGCCATAATTTGCTCTCAATCAAGACGTCTCTCTTCAACAGCTAGCATCAATCTAGTCTTTTCCCAGCCACTTTGTATCATGACATAAAGGAATTCCAAGGTTACCAACCAAACATGACATTGTTTTCAGTTGCCAGGTATTAACTTCTCATCACAAACACTTAACCTCCCACAAACTCTATGCTACCTCTCTGCATTCTGTAGACCCCGGCAAAAAGAGGGAACCACTCCAACAATCCACCCACCACAAATATAAAATTGCAAGCTTTTGAAAGAATTGTTTTAAGAGAGAAAAAAATTGGCCTTTCCCCTTACAAGTCTACTTGAGATGGGATCAAAGAGGATCGAACTTGCTTACATATTATGACCTTTGACCTAGAGTTTTTCTTTTTGATATGCCACCAGTTGTGAGTATAGACTGTGTATCATCAGCTAGGCTATAAACCTTTAAAAGCCCATCCCCTTGTCCCGGTGGAATACTTAGAAGAAGGTTAATGCCTGATGACAACTTGACTTGTTCCTTCTGCCCTGTGTGCAACTCACTGGCTATACATCATAGGTTAGGTTACAGTTCAACATCATATGCATTTTATTAACTCATGTTGGTATTAGTCATGCTCTGCACTGTGACCTTGAATAACATATTTGCAGTCAAATTGCTACAAAAATATGAAGGATGTTATTACTTTTCATTGGGCTCCAAGTTTCTCCTGATATATATTCGTGGCTATATGCATACATGCAGTACCTACTTGTGTTTTGTATTTATTTATATTAATGAAAAATTGTTGATCCAAGGTGCCTCTTCAATTTAGATGAGGGTAGGAATGTTAGGATTTTGGAGAAAGAGAGCATGAGCTTGAACCTGCAGCCACCAATTTATGTGCAGCTGACTCTACCAACAGAGCTATCGTGACTCAAATTTCAGAGACATGACAGAACTACAGATACCAGTACCTGGTGTAGCACAAGGGTCACCCAGGCCAGCTTACTGAGGTCGTCAATTTTTTCACCATGACAAATAGTCCTTTTTGCTCCTTTCTTTACATACAGTTGTATACTGCTCTTTCTCTACCACTTGCAAAATAATCACCTGGTGAAATACTGGATTTCATGAATATTCACGTATACTTAGAGTGGTCACTAACTCTGGGCAATGCTACTGAAACTGCAGCATATCCAAGTAGGTTTCATCTCCAAATTTAACAAAAATATATCAATTTTCCCTATGAAGAACTATTTATTAATAAACAATACTCATTATTATAAAATTTGGTTCTGATTTAATTTTGCTATATATTTGGGAATTGGATATATACTTTGCTATTTTTTTTTTACTACGTACTACTCATAAACTAGACAATCCACAACTTCCTTCTTATCTTAGCCAATGATGACTAACCTTAGAGGACCTTTATAATCCTAGCCATCACCAGCCAAATATTAAATATTTTCCTTCATATTTTGGGTTAATTGAAACCACAATACCATTCTTAACTTTCCCAGTAAATAATTTTAAACCCATCCTTCTCTAAAGCAAGCCTTGTGTCTTCTCTGCAGCCTAGCTTGCACTGAATAAGGTCATAGTGGAGAGGTATAGGCAGAAAGATTTATGATGGCAATGCTGCCTTTTTATGAGATACTTTGGCAAGAGAAATGACTCGGCCAGATGTGGGCTGGGGCCTGGCTGGCTCCAGGAAGACTGCAAGGAAAACTCTGTCAGGCAACATGTGTAGGCAAGTAACAAGAAATGAAAGTCTATGAAAAAAATGTTTAAAAAAAGGAAAGTGGTTGGATTGGGGTCTGACATTCTATAGTTCTGACTGCCACTGATGAAGTAAATAAGGTTCCCCAACTGTTAAAATTGCATTTCAAATTCAAATAGAAGGGATGTCCCATAGGACTGCAACTTGATCACACTGAAGGGTGTTAAGACAGCCGTTTGAGAGCTTAATTGTCTGGTCTGTTTTGTAATAATACCAGCTAATGTTGAAGGAGGGCTAAATGATGTTTTGTTATCTTCACCTGTCTGTCATCATGGTAACCCATGGTAACATGAATATTCATATGTAGAAGGCACTGAATAACAATAATAATTCATGTGATCATATTGACTAGTCATTGTGTTGTTTACCTTTTGCATTATTCAGCAGTTGACCCTACTAATTAGTAATTACTCTAAGCCAACAACAATTCAAACATTAGGTAACAATACAATGTAAATCCTTTCTAAAAAAATCTTTCTAAAATATGATTGTTCTAGAATATATTGTGCTCCTTCAATCATTTAGAGATGTGGTAATATGGTGTTTTGGGAGCATATAGGTATAGCATAGAAATTCTTATATTTATATTTTCATTTTATTAATATCATGTTTCACCACATTCCCAACCCCATGCTTTCTACATTACTGATATTATATTATTAAGCATTAAACTTAATAAGTTTAATGCTCTTAAAGAGTGAAATTTAAACCAATGAAGTGGCCCAGTGATCACTTCCAAGAAAAAGTTTGAACTCAAAAAAGAGTGAAAAGTTATTCCATTGGAGTGAATATTTATTTGAATATGAGAGTGTAGTTTAATATAAAATTAAATTATCAACTTTTTACTTATTAGGTTATTTTCAATATGTGATTTCCCGGCATCACATTCTAGTTTTCAATTTCAACATTTTACTTTCAGTAAAAAGAAAAATATATTTTTGCTAAAGTCTGCTAAAATAATTAATCTGTTGACCATTATAACCATACTAAAATACAATGAAGAATTGATGGCAATGTAGAAACCTGTCATATCAGTAATAATAACAAACTATGACAGCAATTTTTGGGCTGAATAAAGATAAATACCTATTCACCATAATTTAAGATAATTCAAAATTGTTAGACTGGATAAAAATGAAAACATGTTAGTTGTAGCTTATTTTGATATCGTCTAAAAAATTAAATTTCTATTGATGAAAAAGTTACAAAAATTCCAAGTTTTTCTTGAAAATTCTTATTTAAAAATATGACAGATTTTCATTTTATTTCTTCATCTTTCCCTATAGGCTGAAGTAACATTGTTTCTGTTTAAGTTATAATTTATAAGGGAGAGAAAATCAACAGTGAAATAAAACATAACTGTGTTTACCAATTTATTATTCTAAATTAAAGGAATGGCTATCAAAAACTGTAAAGGGAATATATTGTCCAATAAAGGGTAAACATATTTATCTTTTTCTATATGACCAAATTGTGTTGCTAAGGAAATTGGAATACTCCCCCCACACCCCCGGGCATAGTGTCTAAGCTGACTGTGTACGTTTAAAGAGACAGTAGACTCTAAAACTGATTTGGAAGGAAGATTACAGGTTGGTTTCTAACCCTACCTGTAAACTTTCTATTCTATTAATTTTACTACCCATCTAAACATCCTTTCCCTTTAAATATTTTCATCATTTTCTACAATCTTTGTATAAGCACATGTTTGCAGGTAGTGAAAATAACATAAACCAAAACTTGTTTTGTAAATGTGAACTTTTTTGTTCCCAAAAAGTCTTCTTCTTTTTTTGTCTACTTTTGCATTATATACAGTATTTGTACTAGTTATGCCAAATGTTATTAAAAGAACAACTATATGCTTACTGGGAAAATACTAATACCCAAAATGCAATAGCCTCCTAACAGAGTGGCATAGTATTAGTAATGTT
This sequence comes from Molpadia intermedia, assembly GCA_027574765.1. Taxonomy (NCBI): domain Eukaryota; kingdom Metazoa; phylum Echinodermata; class Holothuroidea; order Molpadida; family Molpadiidae; genus Molpadia; species Molpadia intermedia. The sequence goes on along the minus strand of JAODAF010118819.1, from coordinate 5,640 downwards.
TTTTTTCTTTTGGCCCCTTATCCTCAGGTAATTCAATATCATTTATTACAACACCCCATTCAGCAATGAGAAAACTTTGAAGATCCTATTTGGTTCATGTTTGTCCAGCAGACAGAATGTAGGGACATGAACATAAATTCTCAGAGTTAGGCAGAGAGCGTTGTCAGTAATTTCCCTATAACTGTCATAGAGGGCACCAGAGTAATAAATCTACCAAGTTCACGATTAAAGAACACAGCTGATACCTCAATGGTCTCTTTAACAAAGAATTTGGTTATTCTGATTTAGTTCCTCTGAAGATTTTCTTCCTTCAAGTAAAATCTAATTCTCTGTACAGTGAAAGTTTTTTTTTTAATTTACCTAACAGAGATACTGTCAACTGTTCATTTTATCTCCATAGAAACTTAATATGGGGGAGGAGGGGGCATGCAGTCTGAGATGGTATTTGTTGAAGAGGTTGTCATTAATTTCCCCATAAATGTCAGGAAGGACAAGTAGTATTATAAATCTAACAAGTTCATAAGACCAATACAAGGACAGCTGCTGTGGGTGACTTGTCTTTTGAATACATTCTATTCTTTGCATCTGTCAATATTAAAATTTTATATATTTATGAAAGGAAATTAGTGTTCTCTCTGCAAAGTGACCTCCTTTGAAACAATAATGGGATAGGGGTATTAAGGTATTAGGGATGGAATGGTGTCCAAACCAAGTAGGTGTTGAAGAGGATCAACTTTTTTTATGTAAATGGAGTGTCCAAAGTTAATAAGGATGGTAGGACGTTGAAAAGAACGTTGAATATGTTAAAAACTTAAAATATCAAATAATCTGTCAAATTATCATTTAAATAATGAAGTAAATTTAAAAAAATCCAAGCTTGAGCTCAACTTAGGATTTTTTATTTTTATTTCTTCACTCTGTTTGTGCAGACAAATATGAGAGAACCAGTGCAATTATAATGGTGTTCAGGCTCACATTGGAGGAGGGGAGGGCAGTGGTGGGTCTAGGATTTAGAGGTAGGTGGATGCCAGTCAAATAGCTGACATTATATTGAGGGAGGTGGTGCTTAGATGCAAACTGGTGCAACCTTCGAAGAAAAAAACAGAATTTTCCATTGTTTTATGAAATCAGTGATAACAAAAAGTCTTTCCCCATAACTACCATCACTCAACTCGCCTTTGATGTCACCCATGGGCCTGGCAAGGATAGGTACTGTAACTTCATATTAACCTAACTGAATATAAAGTTTAATCTAGATTCAGAACAAATACCATATACCAATTTCATTTATGTCACTCTTAATCTGAAAAAATATTAGACTACTCTGGTGGTATCAATAATATTAAGTGGTAATTTTTTTTGGTGGGCTATTTCATAAATTTTGTAATATTTGAAGTATTTCTGTTTCTGTCTAAATTTTCCCATAAGACCAATCCGTTCTAAACAGCTCTCCTTCAGATCTAATTAAGAGACCAGCAATAGATCTAGTTTAATAGGACAACCACCTTTACAACCGAAAAACCAATTTTTCCTCTAAAATAGTAAACAAGTTTATGAACTTTGCGATAAACCAGCAAATTTTCTAGCCGCACTCTTGAGTCTTACTCAGGTAGAGAGAAGCAATAAAATATTGAGACAAATTTATTTGTGCTCGGAGTAAACTATCCCCTTGGCTGCAGTTTAGATTGATAAAAGCCCACAAGTGTTCGTCCCATCAATGCTGAATATCAGAAGGAACATTAAATCATCCCTGGAATATTATATCTGGGGTCTTTAGTGCCACCCGATCACAAACAAGGAAAACAAGATACATGCAATGGTGTGTCAACACCCAAACATTCAGAAATGTTTCTTGGGTTTAAAGGGAGCGTAGGTGTCATATACAGTATCCACATCGGTCAATGTTTAGTTGATGGAATGCTGAGAGGAAAAGGCTTGGGATTTATTTCAGTATTTCTTTCCAGCAGTTATTCCAAACTTTACATTTTCCGATATTTATGAGTGGGATACTCTTCATCTCCTTCTAACTAATGCACTGATCTACCAGCGTACATCTCAGAATGAAATCCTCATCCGAGCTGTATGCTAGCATATGAGTGCATTAGTTAGGAGAAAATATTGAGTATAATCACTGTAAAATTCCTAATAACAAAACAATCCAATTTACTGCCTAAAGTAGTCATGCATCCATCATGAAATATTGAGATAATATTATCCTTCTTATTAAATATTGATATAGAATGGTTGAGGGTCTCAGCCAGGGGATAATTTCAACCAGGGGGTGATACCATGATATGATGTCCATGACATGTATACTCCATGAGGTCAAAATTTAATGTCGATGCTTGATCAATATTATTTGTAACATTAATTCATGCTTTGCAGAAAAGTCCATGTTCCATAGTATTCCACACATTTAATAATGCTCTGATCTATGAGCACACGTTTTGATGTGTCTTGGGGAGTCTATCTTCAAAATAATAAAACTATAGCCATAACAGATCCATATATTCTGGTTATCACAAGACTAGAAACAGTTATTCACCCTTGAACTTTCTGGGTTTCATTTCTAAACTGGTTTGTTTTTCAAAGTTACTTAACTATAAAAAGACAATATACGGTAACTTCAACACTCACCAAGTCAACCTTCATGTTTACTTAATAGTACAGTAAAACCTACAGGTACATTAATAGATAAAACAAATTACAACAACATCAATCCAAAATTCTATCAGTCAAAATATTGTTTTTTAACCTTAGAAACATATTATGTTGTTGATCACCAGTAGCATATCCAAGGAGGGGTGACAGGGGAAAGGTACCCCAGACGAGCAACTGAAAATTGTACCTACTAGAAAAATTATTAATAAGATAATAAGATCTAAAATCTCAATGTAATTTTGTGTCTACAACCACACGACTAATGTACATGGATCCTGTCCGTCTCACATTACACCCTTCTCCACTTTAACTATCATTTCTTTCCTCCTAACTTTGTAAACTAAACCTTTTATCCATCCACACAACATTTGCAGATAACCGAAGCTATCAGTAATATATCTCCTAGTACTCTAATTAACCCTTCAGTTCTTACAGGCTCAGTTAACTCAAACAAAGAAAGAAGTAAATTGGCAATTTAGAATATCTCAGTTTTCAATAATTCAGCTACTAAATCAATCAATAGAGATAATTACATAATCCAAAGACCCTCACAGAGTATCATCCTCTTACCTCCACCAGAAGATGGTTTCTCTGCTGAATTCCACTTTCAGTTTCTGATAGTTTAAGTCTCATTATCATATCATTATAAATTGAATTAAAGTAGGAAAGCTGTGAGATAATACAGAATGGATCAATACTGTAATAATCCTCAACATTTTTTTAGGACCAGATCTATACACCAGAGCTTATGTTTTATTGTCTATAATATATGAGGCTGGACTCTATACCCCTGCAACATGAAGCAGTAATACGTTATTACTATACTGTGCAACAGAAGTGCAACAAAAACATCAATATATGTTTTTTTCATATAAATAAAATTGGTGAGAGATAATCAAATACTAGTTTGCTGCCTCCCCTTTAACACTGAACTGCTGACTAGGTTCATTGTCTTGGGAGCTCTGAGCCAGGAGTGATTTACTATTTGCTGTTCACCCCTCTTAACCTTTCGGCAAAACAGTTGATAGAAAACTACAAGCAGGCCCTCTCTTGGTAGTAATTCATGTCCGTCTCTCATCAAAATATTTCCAACAGCCTTGAGGACAGTCAAAAAAAAACTCACAAAGAATAGAGATGCCAATTCACATGGGGAGATATCCCTCCTATATCTTGTTTGAGTCCTAATTGTCTGTTGGAGCTTAGAGAGGCTATCTTTATCTTTTGCACTAATAAATATTTTATTACTGTAAATTTTATTCATTGACACTTTGTTTGCATATTGACCTCTTTTTTACAACATATTTTTTTTTACACTTATATTATTTACTGGAGTTTTACTACAAATGTGACAAAATTGAATATAGACATTATGATTATTTTACCTAGTATTAAACTTGTTGTGGAAGGATTTTTGTTGATAATTACCTAATCTTTGCAGACGAGGGTACCATAACGGACCAGGGAGCCTTTAGCCACTCCATGAAGAGACTCACCTCATATTGAAACGATAATTAACATTAATATTTGTTATGATTTTATTTTGTTGTTGTTGTTGGAGACTAAATAAGACTGGTAATGTAGGTAAAAGCTGCTACTGTCACTGCTGGTATCCAACAAAACTCCCATAAATATTTTCCTTTACTTGACATGTTGATTGGGCTATCCCTGTAAGGCAGCAACATTGTCAAACTTGTTATCTCCAAATAAAGAATTCTAAAGCTGGTGAAAATAGTTAATCCAATTGAAGTCTAAGATCACAAATAGAGTTAATTTGACAGCTTCTCGGTCCCATTGTTCATGGATTGGTCCCTAAAGGATACTAACCCCTTTATAAAGACATGTACCTCAATAAACCCTTTAGAAATCCCTGCACAATTGAATTGATATCAAGTGAACATTGACTTGGCCCATTGTAGTGGGCCTTTTTAAATTTACAAGTACTGATTGTGTATGTGGTATAAGCCAGATTCAGCAGGGCCTTTAATGAACAGGAGGGGCCCTTTGATGTACCTCTAATAGAAGAGACAAACTTAACAGGATTTGGAAGAGAATAATAGATCCCGATGAAAGGATTCGGTGATAGTTTTTATAGTCCAACAATTAATTTGTTTCAGTTACTGTTCACTTCAAGGCCCCTGTAGTAGTTACAACAGGGAGTAACACTGGTGTACTGGTGTATATAATTATCAGTTAGATAATTATACAAATCAAGATTAGCAAAGTGGATTATAGGACATTACACAGATCATAACAGCATTTTACTGGCCTGTTACTTTATAAAAGCAGTGGCATAATGATAAAAGTAGCTTAAAACCAGTGGGATAATGCCATTAACCCCTCAGCCACACTGGTGGTGCGTAACCTCTCCCAGGAACTCTTAAATGTTAATACTACTGAGCAGGTTCAAATATGATCCGGTAACTGGTTCACACACCTGGAACAGAGTAGGTAAAACTTCTGAAACCATCGGCTTTAAACTTTTCAAGCAAGGTTTTGGTATAATATGAGGTGATTGAGGTATAATTTATTTGTAGCATGTAGTGTATGAGCAGGAACATAAGGTGTCCAAAGACTAGAAAGATACACAGGCTGTTTCAACTGATAAGCAACGAATGACAAGTGATGCCATAAACCATGAAATTAAATTGTCACACAGACCAAATCAAACATGACAGTTGAATTGCAAATATTTTCAATATTTCTTCTTACCTTAACATTTGTAAAATTACGTAACAGGTAAATTCACAATTAATAACTTGAGGCTATTTACCTTGAGAAAATTTACAATTTGACTTTTAATAATGCTATGAACCATTCAGCCATTAAATTAAGTAATTTTGTATTTGTAATAACCAATCTCAAACAAAGATCCAAATAAACACCATCAACTTCCTATAAAATACTTAACAAGATGGAAAGGCCAATATAGGCCAATATGCCACAAATTCAAGAACTACGAATTGAACAATCAATTCACAG
>JAODAF010118708.1:0-10609 GCA_027574765.1 Molpadia intermedia | reverse complement strand
GAGACTGAACAAATCCTTTAACTGCCGATAACAATCTATGCCACAGATTATGTCAAAATATTTATAGCAAATAGTCCATCATTACAACGTAGCCTATAGTGTAAACAATCAGTGGTTGGTTATAAAATAATATGCTACCTGCAGTGGAGAAGCTTTGGCGCCCTCATTCTGTGACCCATACGGTGTAGTACTGGCAGCGGACGGGTGCTGATACTGCGGTGTATTTGCCGCGTAAAGGTTACGAGAAGGTGGTGAGGCCTTTTCGTGGGAAGAGAGGAAAATTCATGAGATGGTTAGTAGACCGTAAAACATAGATTTGAGCGTGGTCATTGAAGCTATACGTTTTGAGTAATATCATTAAAGTAAACCCTGATATTAAATAAAAATTACAAAGACACCCTGACGGTGCTACTAGTAGCATGCCATCAATTCAATGGCGGGCTGATGGTCTACCAGTCTCCTGACCTGCCACCCTACTAGTAACACACCATAACCAGCTATTGTTACACATAATGTCCTAGCCTAATACAATACCCACTATTCAATCCTATTAAACTAAGAGGACTGCACCATAACATATAATCTAACTAATTATATATAATGAAAGTCTTACGTCACAGAGGACCTTGTGCGATCTGGGTTTCTCAGAGTGTGTGAAATAATTCAAACTTGGCGTTTGATATATCACGATAAGTTAGTCCTATATTAGGCTACATGAAGATGATCACCAGTTGCAATGGCAGTGTTGGACTGTAGGAAGGGGGTGGGGGTTGGTATGGATGAAAAATGACCACTATGGTGTAATAAAAGTGTATGGCTAGGTATAGGAACCTGCAGCATATTGCACACATAAAACCGTTGCCTCTACCACCCTCTACCCCACCCCACACCCCTTCCCCAAAACCTGATTTTCGCAAAACCACAAAGGAATTACATTTGACTGAACCAGACATGACTTGACTAGTATAATTAAACATTTTTTTTTAGCACATGGTTTGTATAATGTCTTGCTTCCAATTAGATCTTGTGGGTGACCATTTTATTTGGAAAATACTAATTTGGCCAAAGTCATATATTTGGCATAATTTCAAGGCAATTTTGGTCATATGTAATATTGCCATCTGGCCAAGTCCTACACAATTAAGTATATTTGTTATTAATATTAATTTGGCCATAAAATTATGAATTTGGCATGATTCCAATGCTATTTTGGTCATATCATCTGGAAACATTGCATAATTATCATGAAAAAATGGTTTACCATATTTTTCATAAAATACTAAATTGGCTATAAAATCAAACATTTGGATTAATTTCAAGGCCCTATGGTCATATATAAATATTGCCTTCTGGAAAAAATTGCTTGTTTATCAGGAAAAAGTTTTCTCCTAAACTTATATGGCACTTGAGTATAAAATATGACACTTCTACTTCTGGTGTAAACAAGACTATAATTCTACTTCATTGAGTTATAATATCAATGACAGATCTAGACTACACAAAGAAGATGTTGCAAACTAGTCTAATCTGAGTAGATATTTGTTACATCAATCATAGACCCCATCAAAGATATTAATATAAATCAATCTACAACAAAATAGCCTATACCCCCCAAGTCCTTAAATTATTTAGTAAGACTTTAGCAAGTATAACTCTATCTCAAATAATGGACCCATGGAGTACCCCATCAAGCACCCCTCAAAGCACCCCTTGAAGAATAAACTTGGTATAAAGTAACTATCTACATTAAGATGGAAAAAGATGAATGGAGAAGAAACTTTTAAGAGTGACCAATTAAATGACTTGAAGGAATGACTCCGGGAAGAAGGAAAATCCCCGCCCCTACCACCCTGGGTCAGCTGACAAAGCCCCTAAGCCCCAGGTACCTCAAACAAAATATAATACCCCCAAAACGGGCAAAATATGCCCCCAACCCCCTCAGGCTGAAGGAGCAGTTTCCAAATTTTTATATATTTTTTTTTATAAAGTTACATGTTAGCTAGCATGTCTGTCTTTACATGCCTGTCTTTAAAAAGTTTTCTTGAAAAGTTAAATTTGATAGAATTCACTATTTCAGTAATAATAAATGTTTTTTTTTTTTTTTTAATTTAACTAATGCCCAAAAATCTAAACTGAATATATGCCTGGTTGAGTTGATAAAACATTAAATTGTCAGAATTTTCTACACATATACTTTGAACGTATCTCATCACATGTTTGTAATTACTTTAATGACTGACCAGATCTATAAACAACAATATATCTAAATCCATGTATAAATAAAATCATATTTGAATCATGTTTTTAAATCATGTTTAAACTCGCTACTATCTTTCCACAGGATAATGATTACAGCAAAGAAGTGGATTAGTATTAAGGGATTATGGTATTAAGGGATTAGTATGAAAGGTGAAGATTAGTAGGTATACAAAGCTAAGAACTAAAGTTCTCTTAAAATATTAGCAACATTTATATAAAATTACTGCCTGAAATATCAAATGTTACTAAAATTTGCAAAAAATAATATTTGGCAAAAACAAGTGATATTAAGTTACTGGATTACTAAAAATTGAAATCTGCAATTTATCATTTGATAACTTTTCTGCTAAAAGTAAGAGGTTATGGCATTTTGGATTCTGTAGGTATTTAAGCAGAAACGGCTGAGCAATTGTAGGAAATAAATTAAAATTTGAAAAGTACTAAAAAAATACTAAAAATTACATATGTTTTATACAGATTATCATCGACTGATACTAGGCTTCAAATCTTAATCTGATTATTGACATTATTAATATTTAATCATATCTAAATATTTCATCAAAAAAGAAAAAATATAGCGGAGAAAATATATGTAACTACATTATGACATCTACTATCTTTACATCATCCCAAAATAATTTCCCACAATAGAAATATTTCTATCTAAATTTTAAGTCACCAATCAATTATTTATATAATCTAATGCTACTAGTAAGTTTTACACAAACTGCATATTCCTAAAAAGGTAGGTTTATTTTAATTTCATTTTAGAGAAATTCTCACTTTTTCCTCATATTTTAGGTTCTAAATGAACTCAGTGGTCTCCAAACCCGACAGACACCATTATGCAAATTTGTACTTAATCAATGACCATATTTTAATTTCTTCCATTTTTTCAACTAGTTACCAAATATGCTGTTGGATAAAGTCTAAGGCAGTATGGCACAGTTGAATTTGACTTATTCTATACATAGCATAATGGACACTACCACTCATACTAGGTGAATAATATATAGTTTTTAAATAATATTAAGTGTTACTTTTAACTTGGAATTTTCACCAAAATGTAAATTTTTCGTTCAGGAAGTGAAAATATTATACTTTGTAAAACCCAACTGTGATTGGTGGTTGACTAGTACTACTATAGTAATGACTAACAATAAAGCCATTTAGGCAACATTCTGGGTGGGGTTTTACAAAACTACTATTCCCAAGATTTACAGACTTTCAGAGCTGTTTATGAGCATTGGTTCTTGGCCTACTACCATACTGACACCTCCCCCTCCCACCCCCTCTCCCAAATCAGTTATTTCATCATTAATAGTTTGTTTAATATCAATTACACCAGCCACATTCACCCTCCTAAATCTGTATTAAAGTAAAATTACTAATAAAATCCACTTCAAACAGAAAGAAAAGTCACATCAACTTACATGGCAAGGCAATCAGTCGTCCGAGCTGGTTCAGTGTGTAGGCCGTCAACATGCTCAGCCCCGTACAAACTCTCATGCAATGTATGGACAGTACAGGCTTCTGTAGACAAAACTCCTAACTATCACACAAGCTGAAACATTTTGAACATGATGCTAAAAATTTCTTTCAATTTTGCATTTTTTTCAGTTATTCTAAAGAGCAATTTAATAAATACTTATATCTGTTGTTTTGATGTCATACATCGATGTTTTTACATCGGATGTAATCATTTTAGTAGTTTTATTAATAATAATGATAACACAGCCACACAATTTATGTCTGGCCTGAACATCCTATGAATATTCATACTTCTTGTTGGAATATATTATATCTACAAGAGACATCCAATCAGATTCCTTGTTATATCCTATTAATATGCATATCTCTTGGTCGCTTCACAGTGGAAAATGAGGAACATGTTTGAGAGTACATTAAACTATATCTACAAGAAGCTTTGTCCAATAAGATTTGTTGTTACATTCTATGAATATTCATATTTCTTTGTTCTCTTCACAATTGAAGACTGACATGTTTAAGAATACATTAAATCATATAGACAAGGGGCACATCCAATCAGATCCCTTGTTACATCCTATAAATATTCATATTTCTTTGTTCTTTTCACAGTTAAAGACTGTGACATATCTGAAAATACATTTAATCACATCTACAAGAGGCACATCCAATCAGATTCCCTGTTACATCTCATGAATATTTATATGCCATGTTCAAAATGTTTCAATCTTTATAACTGGAAAAACAAACATTAAATTAGTAATATTATTTTTTTTTACAAGCAAACATCTTAGGATAAGAAAAACGTAATTTTGAGTTTTGCTTCGTAAGTGGTAAATTGCAGGGCTAATTTGCTGTCAGCAAGATAAGCAAGTAAATTGCTGTAATCATAATAAAATATTATTAAAGTTAATTTTTTTAAATTGAACAAATAAATTGAAATTGCTGAAATATATTAAGAACAAAATGATAGAAAGAATGCGATTTTATATTAGAAATTTCATTTTGGCTGGAAAATATCCAAAACACAAGAAACTCAGAAGTATTGCAAATGTGAAAAACGATATATAATCTTAGCATTTCAGGTTCAAATAATAACAAATTTAGAATTAGAGAAAAGAATATTTGTATGACCTAGAATTGTTGGCTTTTAACTTGGGTCAATTTAAATATTGATAAATTTATCAATAGATAAATAGTGTTATTGACGTACACATAATAACATTTACACAAAGAGCTTTGGTAGATGAGAAGTAAACATGCCGGGCCAATGACAGAACAGTATACAAATCACATGAATATGCATGAGGTAGCTGAATATCAATTTGCATAAATTTGGATATTAAACATGTTGACATTTACACTAAGTGCTGGGTTCGAAAAACAAACAACAAGAGGGTGTACACCACTACCGACACAAACGCTTTCACAACGAGTTTTACAAAAGATCTGATATCAGCAGAACGTGTAAAGAGTGGTAGATTGATCATGCGGGAAGTGCATGTTCGACACTATAAATCGATCTTCGATAATCAGACTTGCGCCAAGTCCTCTCACAGTGCGGGCATGCTGGTATAACGAAAACGTTCAACATGAAAATGCTTTGAGTTAAGATCGGCTGCTTAAAGGAGTTACGAAGCTGTGAAGGAATTTGATAGCTATTAGTGAATTACTGATTTGATTAGTGAAATTGAATTATCGTAGAAACCTGCTCCAGACTAGCTTGGTTGGTTGCTCTTATAGGCATGGCGACTGGGGGCGGTGCCTGCTGCTCGATCGGGATTATGATGATCAGGGGTCGTTTGACCCGTTCGATATCTATAAGAAGCTAAAAAAGGAAGGAATGATATGCCGTACCAAAAAGATAAACAGGTTTTCAAAATATTAACGAAAATATATGAAACAAACAATACAAGGATAACTATAGTAATAAAATCTAGGAAACCGCTACTATTACTAGAAATAACGTAAATGGAAATAAGTGATAGTCTCTCAACTGAAATATTGTTTTAAACCATCTTAAATTACAGAGAAAACGATATAATGAAAAACAATAATAATGATTATATGAGCTCGTTTACATGACATCATTACAATAAAATATTACGAAAAAATATAAATAATAACACAAAACAAAATTTAAAAATTAGGAATACTTTACAGTTGCTATGGAAATAAATGAAGTATTAAATTGATAATGTAATCATCAAAGCAACGAAACTAGGGTTTTCATATAAATATATCACTAAATATCAACAGAAACTCTAAACACTATTTGATATATATCGCTGAAAACCTGATTGCTTTTGTCATACTTTAACTTTACAAAGTTTAGTATTTGTTGGCATGTTGATTTTATCATTGCCAAATCTCCTTGTGAAAATTCAAGGAAATGAAAAAAAGACCCAAAATGAAAAAGGATTCAGAATGAATAATGGTTTATAACTAAAAAATAAAACTTACTGACAATTGGAACTTTGAACAACAGGGAGTTGTAACAATCCCGGCTCTAGGCCTTTGCCTTGCTATACAATAATATATATATGCCTTACAATAATTTATTTCACATATTGTCGATACCGCGATAAGCTTGTAGCATATCGCGATATCGGCATCTTATATATATCAATATATATCGTATATCGCCCAACCCTAAAAGAAACTCAAGGAAAAGAAACTCCGATTTTAAATCGCTAAAGAGTCGGACTTGAACTGAGAATTGATGATATATACATTTACTGAAGTATCATGGCATGTTTTTATATTGGGAAAATAAATAGCGCTGAAGGAATCACAGGTAACTATGTCAATGACTTATCATACAAAAGGATGGGTCCTAAGACACTTCGCTGCGGATGACCACTCATTACAACATAACGTTTGATAAAAGCCGACTTAGCAAGAACCTGCTGTATGTCAAATTTGATTGGCTAGTTTGTTGAAACACTTTCTTCGTCCATGAAATAAAGTGTTTGTCAACACAAAGTTATAAAATTATACTCTTATCTTCATTTTTAAGAAAATATTTAAAAAGACTTACCTCTCCGTTATTTTTGAACCAATTATTCTGAGCCGCTGGATCATTTGGATTCAAAGCAATGGATTTGGCGGCTTTCACTGTCTCGGCAGTTGCTGTTAATACCAACATAAGTATTTATGAAATTAAAAATTTATTTAAAATATTTTTTTTTTAAATATCAGATAGCAGAAGTTAGTTAACTATTAAAGGTTTAAATCGAAAATGTTTAATGTTTAATTTTTTTTCTTGACTTGTATATATATCATATGCCTTGGAATAAGTTTTATTTTTATAATTATTTTTATAATTATTAGTATAATAATAATTATTATAATTATTGTTATAATTATTATTATAATTATAATTATGATTATTATTATAATTAGTTTTATAATTATTATTATAATAACTTAATTATATTATAATATTATTATAATTATTATTGTTATAATTATTATTATTATAACCCATACTAAATCTAATCTTCTAACCACCTTACGACAATCTGGTCGCCGACCAGTATTTCCCATCAAATACACTGGTGCTGATAGATCTAGTCAAATCAGAAATAATTCCCTGGTTATTGTACCCTTGTGACTTTGACAAGCACCCCCTGACCCCATTAACACTCAAGGCCACCCACCTAGCCACTAGCTGTCATGTGTGTGTTTGTTAGTAGAACACAATCATCTTGGGAGTTGTGTCTTGTAGCTCGATAATGATGGTTAATCTTATTAGAATGGGAGATAAGGACTGACAGACCGTAACCGACATAATTATTATTCATATTATAATTAACGGCAATAATCCAGGACACCACTGAAATTTACTTTCCCGACTTACATTTATCCAATTTTCCCGTCGCATCTTTCACGCTGTGGACAAATTCCGGATCTTCGGAGTTGTCCGCTTCTTTGTTGGCGACCGTCACGATCCTCCTGGCTTTGCGAGCAATGTTGCTGCCCTTCAGTACAACGTATTGCGGGTTTTTCTCACGTATTGCGGATGCGACCCCTTCGCTGTCCTTCTTAATGCTTTCCTCTGTTAATTAACATACAAGGTCAAAGGTTAACCAACATATATATTATGATCTTATTATTATAATAAATTAGAGCTCAAAACTGAATTAGCTGCCACTTATTTATCAGGCCAATGAGGTCACATACTCGCTATGATGAATCATAATGCTGTAAGAGGTTCAGATGTTTACATTTCTGAAACATTTTCCTTAGCCTTGAGATCTTTAGATATCGACCCAACATAAATTATAATTTACCATTATTGTTCTCTAATTCAGCCTTTCTCAGTCTTAATGTAAGTAAAGTAATAATCAGGCGTCGCATTATCTAAGCGTAGCCCCACCATGGGTTGAGGCGAAGCATAGCTGAAAATTGTAGGCTTCAGGACACCCCTAGATGGCCGGAAATGGCACTCAAATCCTTTTATACTATAAGCACCTGAAATATTTAAAAGGCTACCATTTCAATTTAATAAAAAAAAAATATTATGTTTAGATCAGAACACATGCGTAAAAATCAGAACACATGAGTAATAATAAAACAAGACGTTTTTAAAAGCTTCTTTCGATCCGATTTTAGTCTGATTTCTTGCTTTTTGTTTATGTTCTGATATTTTTTACCGCTACTTGAGAATCCCAGGCGTCCAAACTGGGTTTTCAAGTGTTCCACCAAAGTGGGACACATCCCTACGGTTTGCGAACTGAAGCTCTAATTCAATCAAAATCTCTTACCTGATGCTTTTATGAATTCTACTGCGTCCGTAGCTTCGTCCACCAGGCCTATCAGGTTGTCAACCTTCTCCTTGTATTTGTCTCGCAGTTTCTCAAAGTTTTCCGTTGCGGCCTGGAAAAAGATGCAAGCAAATCATGAAGCAAGTTTTTTTTTAAATAATAATAAAGTAACAATGTGCCCAGATAGAGGCTACATGGCTACTGCTGAAGATCCTTCCGTTGTAAGTCCATATAATAAATCAATCGATAATAATCAATTCACATTTATAAGCACCAATATCCAAAGTGTCCAATGCTCAGTGACGCTAAGTAATCGAGAATATGCTGCTGAGAAGAGAGACCCTTCCTTAAAATGTCAATATTGGATGCAGATCTGACAGCACTACCTTTTGAAGCAAACCTTTACATCTAACATCATCATTTCAGTAGAGCTCACCCACATTTTGCAATTTCCAATTATTTAATGGTCACTGAGCAATGGCTACTATAGACCAGACTAATAGCAGGGAGGGGAAGGGGTAGTGGGGAGAAGGGGTACATTTGCCAGAATGAAGTAAAAAAAGCAACACATGGACAGATTTAAATTTGACGATGACTTGGCTGAGGTAAATATAATATATGGTATACATAGCATAACATAATGTTCATTTTATTCATGGTCATATTAATCATTAAAGCCATGTTCCCCAACCCACACCCCCCTCCCCTTCAAGAATAATCATGTATCACTGATTTAGATATCTGCAAAAGAAAACTTGGAAAATACTTTGTTTAAAATCTTGTTCAAATTATAGGCACAAATGTTTCTTTCAATTTGGGCTGGTGGGGGAGGGGAAGGTGGAGAATTGAGTGACCCAGTTAGGATTTAAACCCCAGCCTTCTGAAGGGGACACTCGACCACATAGCAGTCGGTTATGTATTGTACTTACAGCATTTCCGGGATGGTTGAGGACTATCGTACCAGCATATACCATTTGAGGCGTCATTTCTGCAACCTGAAGAGAGAATTTCCGATTAGTCTCTTGGTAGAACTATTTTCATGAAATTCACTAATCCTACATTTCATTGTTCAAAATTAATATTCCTTCCTTATTCTACAGAGCTTAGCAATCTATAACCACAATATTGATATAAATTAATTAATATTGATAACAAATTCAAAATCCATTCATCAAAATTCATGCCTTATTAGCAGTAGCAGTAATACATGAATAATCATGCCATACATATTCCCTTCATCAATATTCATAGTAGCATTAATACATGAATATTTCAGCCATTATTACAGTTAGCATTACACCTTATTATACTAATCAATGAATATTCATGTCCTAATAAATATTCATCAATATTCATAGTTTATTAGCAGTAATAAACAAATATTCATGCCACAAATATTCTATTAATCAATATTCATACTTTATTATTAGGTAGCATTAATGAATATTCATGCCAAATATCTCATTCATCAATATTCATAGCTTAGTAGGATTAATAAATGAATATTCATGACAAATATCTCATTCATCAATATCCATATGGATCTTAGTAGGATGAATAAATGAATATTCATATCTTAGTAGGATTAATAAATAAATATTCATATCTTAGTAGGATTAATAAATGAATATTCATATCTTAGTAGGATTAATAAATGAATATTCATGACAAATATCTCATTCATCAATATTCATATCTTAGTAGGATTAATAAATAAATATTCCATTCATCAATATTCATACCTCATTAGCAGTAGCATTAAGTTCTCCTACAACTTTCTTATCGGGACAACTCCCTGCCTCGGCTACCGATCTAGCGGTATCCGCCATCTGCTGGCCGTGCTTCAAGAATATCGTGGCTTTGCTAGTATAGGTAGGCTGACGATTCGGTTCATCTGTGAAGATCATGACAGTATATATATTATTGAACTATCACATTATTAACTAGAATATGGTGGCTTTGCTAGTATAGGTAGGCTGTCAATTTCATTCAATTATCATGGGTGTCAAACTGAGGGAGCATATCACACCAATCCTTGAAGAACTGCACTGGCTCCAAATAAGATATTGTATATTGTTTAAAATTTTACTCCT
>JAODAF010118597.1:0-10610 GCA_027574765.1 Molpadia intermedia | reverse complement strand
TTGATACTCGCTGGTTGTACTAGCTGATAATAGTGATGAGATCAGCAACTCCGTGGATTGCCCTCTTGTTTTATTTTTGGTTAATCATTGATTGCAAAAATAATTTAACAATAATCAATCAACTTGTACAATTCGAATATGTTCGTTTTATTCACTGAGATTATTGTACATGATGATTCTTTCTCACGTAGCTTACCCAAATACTAATCTTTTAGGAATGTTATTTTATATGAAATAATAATAATCATACATACTATATCATAATCAAGCAGACAATTTTTACATTTGTAATAATTGTCAACGGGATCAAAATTCTTAAAATAAAATAAAAATGGAAACAGTTGACCTCTCTAAGCATGTTTTACGTGTATCATTGAATATTATGTGCGTTTGCCTTTTTCAGACCCTGCATATGTCACATGGCAACGTATGAAAGGTTCTACGCACTTGCTGATAGTGGACAGAAATGACAACATCAATATAACATGCCTTTCTGGTGGTAATCCTTTCCCACGCGTGATTTTACAGAAACAGGATATTGGTGGAACATGGATGAATTTGTCATATATTGGAGTCGTTTTGATTCAAAATAAAAGTGGAAGTTTTTGGATTTTCTCATACAATATTACAAACGAAAACGCGAGTTGTCTCAGATGTCTGTCGTTCAACAATATCGGCAGTCCTGCAGTTGGTCAATCTATATTGGTCGAAGCAAGAGGTAGGTTACCATCATAATTGATATGTTTATTTTCTAATAAATTTAAAACATCTATTTACATCGAATTACGTACATGTGATATATAAATGTTTAGTAGACTTTAGTTTTCGTTTAGTTTGGTTTTATGAATGTACATAGTTGGATGTTTTCACATTGCTAGTCATTTATTTTCTTAACGTCAATGAGTGAAATTCACTCCACTGGAGTGCCCAAGTGATCACTCTTAAGAAAAGAGTGAAAATTCTATGGCATGATTATGCTTCGAAGACCGTTTACTCGCTACATTTTATGTCTTACTTAATACATGTTAAACTATGTCTATGAATCCTGTTTTCTTTGGTCTACTGTATGTTGTGTTGTGTTGACGTTAAGTCGTGTCATCAAAAGTCAATTGAATCAACTACGTCAATTTCATGGAAGCACATACATCGATAATTGTACTCTCTTGGTGGTAATATTTAATAATTTACTTATTGTTTTATTATCGAATTATGGTGGTTCCATATTCATTCACCTAAGTATTGTAATTACAGTAAGAATAATATAATATAAACACGATTGTCTACCTTTGTAAATCTTAATATAAGATGTTAATTTTAAACACAACATACGACAACTTATACTGAAGCAAATACAATCACGACGATTTTATCTATATTTGCAACAATTATAACTGTGGTGTCGGTTTTTGTCATTGTTATATCACTTGGTGTAAGGAATTCAGATACGACAGTAAACATAATACAAGCTAGAGAACACATCGTTCTTTTAATGTGATGTACATTACACAAGTAGTCGTAATACTGGACGGTTGCATAACGTATTCTATTGTAAAAGTTAAAGCTTAGCGCAAATTTCATAATAGTTACAAAGAAGGGAATGTGACGATCATGTTGTTATTGTCTTCGGGCGGCAATATATACAACGTTTGAAACATTGTATTGCGCGATTGGGGACACATAGGTATAGGTGAACGAAATCCGGATACCGTTCCACTTCCACTATAAATTCACCTGACCGTGAATTGTCAGTGCGTGCTGTGTGGTAGAGCTTTAAGAGTTCAATTACTGATACCATCAGTCGTCGGGATTCTTCGAAACGAGAATATCAATATATCGTGTAAGGCCAGTGGTAATTCATTTCCTGTGGTTCGTCTGCAACGGCTCAGTGGTGATTTTGAGTGGGAGACACTAGACCTAGAACCAACCAATGACACAAATGTGTTTGAATTTCATGTACTTGAATACAATGTAAAGGAAACTGGCTACAGGTGTACAGCAACAAATACGGCAGACGGGTTTGCTGTTAGTGACATAGTATTTGTCCAATATAAACGTAAATTACAATAATGTATCGTGTTTGAGAGGGGTAAGTGATGGTAACATATATAGGCTGACTCTCTTGAGATGGCCGAATATGTTATGTACATTTATAAAGAAAAATCCCAACTATAGCTAGATATCTTATCTTTGTCGAATGTCTAGAACACCCATTTATCTTTCTCTTTCTCCTCATCGATTCTGTATGTATGTGAGTAACTCAATGTCAGTTTATTATATACATATATGATTATTATATATCATATCTATAATCGGATTAGATGCATCCGACCATTAAATTCCAAATTTTAATAGCAGCTTAACATATCTTACATATCCATTAATACACAGGATGCTTTGTAATTCGCTGCTAATGTACAACTGACTTACATTGTAAGCAACAAATTAGCAATTTGTTAACTGGGTGTTTTAAATTGTTTTGAATAAACTGACAAAAACTATGTTAAAGAGAATGTACATACATCAATAATCAAGTCTCTCACTATAAAATAAATGGAGCGTTTCAAAAATCGTTGCTTATTCTCAAGTGACAAATATGGCAAGGGAAACAATAATGTAGCATTGTAAGCGACTGGTACACAGATATTCGCTAAATGGGTAGCTTTTATATATAATGAATAGCCGAGTGATGACTAAACTGACATTGCTAAACACAACGAAGATAATTTTAAATATTGGGAAAAATTGAGTGCGAGCAGAACTCGATCCTACTATGTTTCTCTTCGTGCAACTGCCTCTATCATTTGGGCTATCGTAACTCATCCAGTAAAATACATTACCTTATTGCATCAAGGAACTAGAACTTGACGCAATTCAAGACTCTCAAAGGCTATCAATTGACGCATTGACAAGCCGTTATGAAATAATGAATGATGACAATTCCTTTCGCTGTGTCGGTATGGTCATATGTATGGATATGCACGCCATAATATGCTACCAGAAAGTTGTTCTACTACACTTAAAGTAAAGATATATGTCAATACATAGCATGGCACCATTATCCATAACGATAATACTATCTATCGACAAAGAAAATAAAAAACACAGAACAAATATTTTAAGTACAACAACTTTCAGATGAATAATTGATATTTCTTTTGCCTGATAGATCCAGCAATAGTCAAATTAATTACATCATCAGTCCTCGAGATTACTCGGAACGAAACTATCAGTATATCCTGTAGGGCCAGTGGTAATCCATTTCCCGTAGTTCGTCTGCAACAGCTCAGTAGTGATAATGAGTGGGAGACACTAAACATAGAACCAGCGAACGAATCAAATGTCTTTGAATTTCATGTACGTGGATACAGTACAAATGAAGCTGTTTACAGATGCATAGCAAGCAATACGGCTGACGGGTTTGCTGTTAGTGACAACGTAGTTGTCCAATATATTGGTAAGTTACCCTAACAGTGTATATCTCGATTAAGATGACTTAGTGATGATAACATGCAAGTTGCCTCACTTCAGATGTACTGCACCGATTACTTAGACTCATCCTTACATCTCTCACCATTTTGGCTCCTTACAAACTTGATGTAGACAATTGCCGAGACACTAAAAAGGAGTCATATTTATCGGAATAAAGTGTATTTGTGGAAATATATTAAATTTAAGAGGTTTGTTATGTTCTGCGTAATGAGTTAACTACATGCTATCTTTAAATCAGTTTCTTTGTCAACTTGATGGGGACATTACAAATGCCACAACATTTAATATATCCATTTCGTGAACCCTTGGAAACTTAGTTGAATGATGAAGATGCTATTAAAGAAACATCAATGCTCAATGAAATTCAATGAATTATTCTTAGTGTTTTCACTTGAAAAATGTTAGTGGGTGGCGAATAGTTGGCGACAATTTTCTACGGAGCGCTTTGATTATAAGATGATAGAAAATCATAATACTTTCATTTTTCTCGTGGGTTGAGAAAGAACTTACCAAATATACTAACATTTCCTCGAATATCTTAACTCTGCTTCATACTTTAGCATAAAATATAATAAGAAAGATCTGTTATTTTGGAAACTGAAGCTGACAAATATTTTATATAACGTCATTTTGTTGTTATTAAAAAGTCTACTATTACTGTTTATTTAAGCTCTCGAAACTGTTGTGGAACCATCTACTGATATCCCTCCATCATATATTCTTATTGCGAGCGTTATCGCCGGGATAGCCATAACTATCATCGCGGCAGTATCATGCATAATTACGCGTAAGTTCATATTTATTTCATAATTTTGAATTCAGGTTTTATGTAATTTATAATTCAATATCCGTATGTTTTAACCTAGGGTGAGGAGATATATTTGTAGAATTTAGATATAAACTGCAATTACCTGACTATTGATGGTAATTACACCACCAAGACTCACATAAGGCCAATCGTAGTTGTCATCCAATATTGGGTGCAGATTATCATTTCGTTTTTGAAATTTAATCCACACACAATTATCAAGTGATCCTACCATCGGTAGATTATCCAATATAGATCCAATATCGTGCACACATTTTTAACCAACAATATAGCAACACAGTACCATATTTTACTGTATGTATACATTTTAAGCTCAGGTTGTTCTTTCAAAACACATGTTTAAGCTTCTGAAATGTCGTAGCATAAATGTAAACTATAAGACATTGATCTTTCAGAGCGATCACGTCGTATATCCAGAAAAACAAAACGGTAAGAATACAAACAAAATCTATATTTGTAACAGAAAAATATATGATTCAGGTTGAAAGAGTATTGGTTAAAATGTTTAGTACTTTATATAAAAATGATAGTGTGGAAGTAAAATGTGATGATAGCTGGAGGTAATATCCTTGAGGTTCTAACTAAGTCTATTTTAATGTAATGTAAATGTCGGCCGTATCTTTAGTTTTATGTATAACGACGATGTGCTTCAGTGAACAGCATCATTACCTGATTTTATTGAGTGATACTGTAATTGTTTAAAAATTCATATATCTTCCAACCAGATACGTCATACATACACATATATTACAATCAAAACCAATGCAACTATATTCCACGTGATAACAAATATCGTTGGCACATAGTAAAATAATCATTGTGCCCACGTGTACATGTGTTGGGTGAGAATGACGACAATTACATATTTAGCAATGACAACGTACGTCATTTTATGTTGGTTTCAACAGAGACTTGCCGCCATGTCCTGGCGAAATTATGGGTGAGAGTAACTTATCTCACGATGTCTCATTGGAAGGTAAGTTTATTAGCTCAATTTGATATCTTTTTAAGAAAGCCCTGTCCCGAAGCCAACTGCCACAAATGGGCTGCCCCGGATGACGAAAAACCGACCAACTTCTTAACCGAGTTCCATTCCATTGGAACTCAAACCAAGTTTACTGGCGGGACTTATGCCACGCATGCATAATGTGATGTCTTACTATTATACTACGGCCGTATCGTTGAATACGGTTTACTAACATATTTGTAGATTAAATTCAAAAGAATCCGACAACAAAATGTATTTCTATAATCAATCACTGGTGCCGTGCATATTATATAGTTGTTTGATACAATGTTAACAGATTGTATTATCTGTCTCAGAATTTTACTGCTCAGTTGGTGGGTGTGCTGACGAGGCACAAACTACAGTTAAATACTATGGTGAAGCTAGCATAACATTTGATACGCAACTGACAGACGATATAAAACGACAACGGTGGTCCGGAACACTCAAAGACGAAACAAGCAACGAGAAGAATATCCACATATCAACAAATACAGGTGTGGTATTTTATTTTACAAATAATTTGTAATAATTATTGTTTTTTTATCGCAAGTGCTAGTTTTGCGTCTTATAGCTGGACAAAACCATGTATCGTGGGCTACATTCTTAATATATATTAACATATATACTAATATGGTAAACTAAGAAATATAATACATTACAAATAACATACTTATCAAACATGCTGCCAATCTTTTGTATTTGGGGAAATTTGATGTATGACTCGTGTTTCTGCTTCATGCATAGGAATACACATTTAATTATAGTTTAGTCATACAGATTGTTCCGATAAAAAGATGCTTGATGCTGTATCACTATTGTTCTCTCTTAAGCAAAGAAAATGCTCCAAGATGAATGGGAGAGGTTTCTTGAAAATATCGTTACACTTCCAGTAAATTTGAACGTTGTTGAAACCCTTGGACTTTGCGAAAAATCAGGTGAGAGTATATCGTAGTCAAATCAGATATTCAGCCACTATATGCTCTGTGTGAGGGGTTATTTGTGCAGTTCTAAAAGTTAACTAAATTTTGAATTTTCATTGATGTAAAGGTTATTCTTACACTACACACGTATTGATACTACCATATAACATTTTAAAACATTTTATAATACTTTTACTATACATTATAAATGTAAACATGATGAGTATTATAAAACATTTTCATTTGTATTTGATTAACTATAATCTTTCGCTTTGTCAAGATTTTTTATTTCTGTTTTACTTTGTTCATAACAACTACAAATGTTTCAATAAAACATCGTTCAGATAAGATAATGCAACGTTCTACGTTACTTCCAGGGTACATCTATTGCATCCAAGAGCATATTGGATTTGGAACGGTCCGTGAACATTTTGAAAACACATATGGACGTGCCCTCTACAATTATTCTTCGAATGACACTTTTCCCTACTATTTCTTTTCGCTTGCCCTGTCTGTTGTTAGCGGTATGGAATTTTTGCAAACACACGGTGTAAGTGATATATTTTATATACTTCTGTCTGCAATATTAATACCATCATATTATATTTAAAACACAA
Source organism: Molpadia intermedia (assembly GCA_027574765.1). Lineage (NCBI taxonomy): Eukaryota > Metazoa > Echinodermata > Holothuroidea > Molpadida > Molpadiidae > Molpadia > Molpadia intermedia. The sequence continues at coordinate 3,746 of JAODAF010118597.1, read as the reverse complement.
AAACTTATATGGCAATGGTGACATACAGGGACGCCGTCAGCGATAATAACTGGAGAATTGGAAACATATGCTATTTTCTAGTCACAATGACCCTATTTGGTATACGGAAAGGTGCGAAATTGTCATGTGAGAATCCAGGGGTAAAACGGCCGGAAACCAAGTGTTTTTATATATGATTAATATGAAATGAATTAGGTATTAGTACCAATTCCGGATCTTAAATGAGACAATTTTAAGAAATATACGCGTGTTTATATAGTGCTTTCCCTTGGTTGGAGTCTATAAGCTGCGGGCCTGCTGTAATATCAAAGAAACATCGCTTATTATACCTCACTCATCAACTCAGATTATATCTTGGTTGTTCGTAATCGCGAATGCACTGTATGCTTTTGAAGACCACAATTATTTAATCGGTCCTGTCATGGAAATGCCGATACCAGTATCCATGTACCCTTTATAATATTCGTCTTTTGAAATATATGATTAATAACATGTATTTTGAAGAAGTTGAATACATACCATTTTGTGTATTATTAAGGATTTTATATTAAAATTTTATATGTGTTGGTTACTAAATTTGAAATGCTGATATCTAATAAATTAGTTTTGATCCAATATCTTGTATGATATTATTTAATTTGTTTTCAGTGGATGCATCCCGGACTCTGCACCGACAAGTTACTTGTTACTCATGGAGCAACATCATGCAAACTGTATGACTTCTGCGTTGAAGACGTAGCAACAGCGGTAGCTGAATTCAAACTTGAAAAGGTAAATAAAGAAAGCTCAACCAATTATAGAGGATGCATGTTTAAGTTTACAAATAAAGTTATCTTACTCGTGTAGAGAACCCGGTTAACAGGGTTTTACATACAGTAAGTCTTATTTTAATTTATTAAATTAATATTTTAGAAACCTACATACTATTTTCTAAATGTGGTTCTTTCCATAACAATTATTCAAACTCACCCGATGGTTTGCAGTTGAACTTTCTTGTTCACTTTTTAGTCGTTTATATTAAGAAGTTTCAATACTAAAGGACATGACATGATATCTTACCAAACAAGTGGTCCTATATGATGCCCTCGTTCTTAATTTTAACAGCTCGGCAGTAGTGCGCCACTAGTCGTACCGCCGGAAATCGTTCATCAAACAAACTATACTCACAAAAGCGACGTATGGGTCGTTGGTATCACTATGTGGGAAATGTTTTCGTACGGTAAGATTTTATTGCGTGGTGGTTGCCTTCAAACTACTTTTTAATATGTATTTAATGTACACTTAGGGATTACAATTTACAGTTAACAATATTTAGATGGAAAGTAGATATGACCAATTACTACACTACAACACACCTTACGCATGATAATATTTGGTGTGTTAGAGTTTACTATAACTACAACATCACTGTTTGTATTATCCTGTCAATGATATCGTCAATTGTATTTGTAACATATGTACGATCGATAATATGGTAAAGTATTACATAGATTACAATGCAATTGATTTGTTATTTATTTCTACTAGCAATACGAATTATTATGAGTGTGTTATGCATGGTTGTACTCAACAATTATTCGATTATTTGATTTATATTCTATGTTTATCATTATGGTTAAGCTATTTCGTCAACACATAGTTTACAAAACTTGTCACCACATTAGTTGTGATTGGTCCTATATTGAAAGACGAAATAGATTGTCCACTATGTCAATATAACAACATAGTATGTCTGTTATTTTTTAAGGAGCCACAGTGCCTAACCACGACGATAACATGAGTCAAGATGATATTTTAAAGAAGCTCACATTACCCAGTCATTGTTCAGAGAATATGTAAGCATTATATCTTCTGAAAATAATTTAAAAATAAAGATATCTTTATCTCACGGCGGCAATGCAATAGTAAAAACATGATATTTAAACAAACAAAATTGTTCAATTGAATATCATCCAACATATGAATACAATAGTTTATATGTGTATTTATTCACAGATCCGAGTTATTAACAGAGTGTTGGCAAGTTGATGGGATGAAACGTCCGACACTCCATGACGTCTACCTTCGTCTGCGGGATATTTCTGAGTCATATACGGCAAATCAGGTTAATATATATAACTGAACTTAATAATAAAAGAGTTTTCGTTACCTATATTGACTTAATTATCTCGATGCAATGGAAAACCTATTGAATATTCTAACACTATCGACAATGTATTTGTAAAACCTTTGTTTTACAGATACATGCAACGCCAAACAAATTCGACGAAGGTCGGACAAACTCGACAGAAGAGCATATGGGCTTTTATGATAGAACTATCGACCGAAAGTACGTACTAAGTTTGTGGTGGACTCGCATTTTAATCACAGGCTGCCACATCAGGCTGGGTTTCGAATTTAGCCTTTTCTATTCCCCATTGTGTGACCACACGCCTTTAGCAATCTTTGCCCTTTGTTTGGCCGCGCACGTCAAGCAATTCCTTATTCTATTGTATTCGGCCAAGACCCACTATTGTCACGTCATACCTAAAGGCTGTGTGTGCATGTTGTTTTGGTCTGGCCAATTTGTAGATTTTGTATATATTTACGGAAGCACATGTTTGTCTAAGTAAGGTGCTTCCGATTTCATTTAGCCATGGGATTCCAAGCAGATAAGGTAGGCACCAATTACATTGTAGGCACTGTACATGCTTTCACATTAGTTAGCCTAGCTTAGGATTAACTTATACTAGTTGCGGATCGCGTTTACTTCCGCCTAGCCTACACCCTTACCCTACGGAGATATTTCACATTCATAAACTATCCATCTTAGTCACTGTTATAGCTACCCTAATAACCTCATTGCTTATGTCAGGCCGGGCCGCCTGTTTACCATTTGCTTCACTAGACAGTTCATGGCGTCTTTCACTGCAATGTCACCTTCGCTTTCGTTCAATTAGCTAAACATAAGCATCATTATAACTAATTTCGGAGCTTATCTCTGAATTTCATAAAATGTAGAACATTGTACTAGTAACTTGGTTATACAAATATATGAATATGAATGCATGTATATGGTACCTGGTGTTTATCTTGTTAAAAAGATCTTACTCATTTAATGAAATTTTTGGTGTTTTCTGACCAGGTACCATTCCTTGGTTGCGCAAGTGGCCCACTGTTTTATTTATCGCTGTTTTTGTTATCTGTGACGGCTGTATTGTTTACTATGGTAACGTTGAACGTAACCCAAAGATGGCCAGGTAGTGGATTTTTTGCGTAGTTTACTAGAATATGTCACAACTTAGCAATTGTTCGTGAAGTTTACGCCCTGTAGTAAAAATGACATGTGAACAGTTAGAAAGACCCATGTAATTATAATCAGGAGAAGCAGTTGATAAACGTTATATGGTTTGGTGATGTTTATTCATCTTTTAATAATATTCTGCAACCGAAATGCTTTAAATTTACTGTTTGAGGTAAGGCAAACTGCTAATAACAACAAGACTCTTATTTTACTGGTACTTATACATCTTCCGTTATGTTATTACAACAACAAGAATTCGTAAAATTGTTTCTTTAATTGCAGATCCAAGATAATCACGACTCGCTGTCAGTTTGTTGAAATCAATAACAAATCATCGAATGAACCAGACTCACAGCCCATGGAATCAAATACATATGCGGTAATACACAAACCTCAGGTAAGGAAAACCGAATACTACGCTTGATGATCTTGATGTGCTGATTGAAATATTAACTTGCGTAAA
>JAODAF010118596.1:0-17400 GCA_027574765.1 Molpadia intermedia | reverse complement strand
TTGGAGGAGTACTTTATTGCTTAGTTTTCCTCTTTCTAACACAATAAAACCATTATTTTTTTCTTATATGGTGGTGGCGGGGGGTCTCCATTAACTCCTCAACTATACATGAAAAAACAACGAAACATGCTAGAACAGCTGTTATTAAATTAATTGTGATTAAAGGCATGATTCAGAAAATGTACCGGTGGTTATAGTATAGTCTACCGTTAGTAATTGATATCAACTTAGCAAAACTAGCACAATATACATAGAATTACGTCTCGATGTCAAGCTTGTTTGAGTACGACATTTTCGTGGTGTGTGTCTATAACTCTCTTTTGCACTTATATGTTTACAAACGACTGATTTTCGCAGTTTTAATTAAATTTTGCTCTCTGTTGCTCTTCCGTGGACTACACATGAGGATTTCGCTAAACTAAATTTCTATCTGACGATGAATGGCACAACATTTTGTGAGACAACTTTTCTCCATCGGTGATATGCTGCTCAAATATTGCAGGGATTAGTACAATCTATGGTTGTACGGGTCATTGACGTTAAAGCCAGTGTTGCCACTCGTTGGCTGTTGGGTGTTACACTAGAAATGGGAAGTATATGTCCTCAAGGCTCAAAGGGAAAGTTGTTGTTAATTAAGGTTAGTGTTTAGGGTTGAAGTACATGAATTCAATGAAGTCCTCAGATTGTATGTAAAGCACATGTGTGTGCGTGTGAGTGTGAGTGTTAAACTGCTTGACCGATTATCTTCAAAGTTGGTAGGTATAATATATACTACTGAGATTGCCTCGCTGAGATTGGAGATCAGAGTTGAAGGGTCAAAGGTTAAATCAAGTAAAGTACTACTTTTGGTCATGATAGCTTCTAGTGCAAAATTGAGATTTACATGCAGTCATCACAGTTATATGCATAAGATGTTTGAATACAACTTGAAGATACGCTTTAAGTAAAGGTTTTACCCGATTAAATGACAAATTGTACTTTTAAGCGAAAATGTTTCGATGTAACTTCAAGTTGGTAGGTAGGCGCCATTGACGTATTTCGTGGCTCGTTCGATTTGGGGTCAAACAGCTTATAAACATATCAGGAGACAATAGATTTCGGTATTTTCGGTTTTTGGGGTCTTACTCAGTGAGTGGGATGAACTGAAATCTTCATGACGTAGAGCACACTTGGTTTTCAGTATCATACGATATGTTTGGAGCTCAAATTGCTCAAAAATGTTCCGAATTTTTGTTGGGAAGAGAGAAATGCTGTTTTTCCTTAAAATATACTGACCGTTTTGTATATGACGACACCTTATATAGCCCACTATAGTGCAAATTTTAAAGAACACTTTCGACAGACATATTATAAACGTATTATATTGACTAAACAGAATGTTCCCTATAGAGATGAAAGGTCCCAATGCCAATGTATAGACATGGCACAATGCGACATAGACTTTATTAAAAAATGTTACTGTCAGCAATATATAGCCTACTAGTGCAAAATGGTATTCGCATGACATCTTCAAATATAACCTAGAGTGCTGTTTTGCATATTGCATAATGTTCAAATATCAAATAACATATTCTTCTTTGCTGATTAAGGATTATTATTTATTCGTATGGACTTAACGTAATTAACGTAACGTACATTAGATGATGAACATATATAATTCGAACATCAACTTGTACATGATGATCATATTCGTTGGTCTTTTTGGCGTTCCATATTACGCAAGTTCTAGAATATGCGGCATTATTCGCGACGTAATTTCTAGGCAAGTTAGCTTGTACGTATACATACATTTCGCATAGAAATAATGGAATACTCTCGGTCCGTTCTTGCAATATATGCAAATGACATATAAAACAACCGATTAAAGTACAATACTATACAGTAAGAACAGTACAACATTTAAGTCACCTGTGTAAACATACGGTGCCATAAATCATGTGGCACAGAAATTCTAAAGAAATTGCACCAAAAATCAACATCGTTTATGTAGTACAATATCTATTCAATCATTACACCTCTTTAATCATCTATCAAACCATCTCAGTCTTGGCTAAGTTTAGATGCTATAAGTAGAATGGAGAACAAACCTTTCAATGTCTTTCAAACCACATCCAGCTTATAAGCCAATTAGAAATGATAGTGTCATAAACAATAACATCAACTACTAAATTGTCTTGCACTGGGGATTGCGCATGCAGTTATGTCTTCACACAATTATTGACAGTCCTAAACTCACATAGTTACAGTTTATATCGGTATTATTCTCGGTTAATATTACATAAACGAAGTAATGTGGCATGCGCAATGATGATTTATTAAGCGGCGCGCACTCACGTAGTTACGGAATGTAAAGCATTGTGATGACATGTATCAAGGAGGTTTACAGGTGTACGGGGGAAAGATGTTTATGTAGAAAATGAAAAGTATGTCTAAAATAATCTAAGAGTGTCGAAATTGATATACAAATGTCCCAAATAAAAGTGACATGCCCAAGTATAAGAGTGACGAAATTAATAAAAGCACGTTACACATTTTATGTTACACATGCTATTAAAATAGTATGTTAAATATGTATGTGATGTAGACTAACTTTTGAACATATTGACGATTAAAGTAGGCCTCGTGTGCTTTGAAAGTCGATGTCCAAAAATAAATTCAGTGCATCATATTCTTCCAATTATACCATCGTTGCTATAGTAATAATTATAAATATCCCCGTATCTTCAGATATTTCCCGGGAATAATCGAGAAATAGTACAACAAAATATATAATCACAGGTTAACTCTGTGGTTTCTAAAATGGTTTCACCCAGTCTCAATGTGTTAAAATTATACACAAAGATACAGTCCCCAGTTTACACGTATTAGCACATACACTCACAGAAATGTTTACATAGGTTAAGTAAAATATGAACTACAAAACATTTAAGTAAAACTAACTTAACTACCAGAGAAGAAATTACAGTTAGCTAAAGTAAATTTTACTTGTTAATTTTACTTTTAAATGTCTTGGACTTCATAATAACACTAAATAATTTAAGTAAAATTAACTTTAATTACGAGTTAAAGCAATGTCAAGTGTTACTTTTTACATTTCTGTGAGTGCATATGTTGTGTACAGCTAACGTTATAGAGTTCATTGTACAGTATATACATTACATCTAACCTACACAGTCAGTGCGATCCTGTATGGGCTACAGTACTACTGTTGTATTTTATTTGAATTAAGACCCTATTATTTACCGGTCTAGTTCAGATGGTACTAATTTAGAAATCGTACCTGGAAGTAGGTTATGCTGCTTCAAAGTCACAGTAACTATACATTATTGACTCATTGTCTCACATATGAACCCTAAACTTAATTTAAATCTTAAACATATAGGCCTATATATCGATATGATAGATGTTAAAACATATTACAACCCTAACCCCTAACTCTATATCGATGTGACCAATGTAGGCCAATGTAGGCCAAGTAAGTCAATTACCTCTGGGTATGGATCTAAATTAGAGCAAAGTGAAAGTGGTTGTTGGATTTACCAGCGAGGGATGTACCGGTCATGAAACTTGTCATGTTGTTTTCTTATACTGGTCGGAAGACATCAAATAAAGATAAGGGAAATCTGTCAAAATTATTCTAATTTATAATTTATTATTATTATTATTATAAAATAACAGAAATAACAGAACGACGACTAGACAGGGTGAAAGATGCCCGCGACTACGCGTGCACACCCTTAGATATGTGAATAATTAATGAGCAATCCTGATTGGTCAACTATATACTTGTATAGTATGACGTAGGAGGTTTGTCAATATTGTTATGTAACATTACATTACAGAACTACAATGACTGGATTCACGAACTGAATATACTATAGCAATTATTAACTATATCTTAAACATGAATATCCAATCATGCAGAGGTCGCAACCTACACCACGACACCGTTCTACTAGCATGTCAAGTAATTATTTTCTATGATCATTTAGGATCGTAGCTCAACTGCACCGTTAAATGAATAAATGTATCTAATAATGCCGAGTGAACCGCTGTCCGCTGGCATACCTTTCGGCCCCATTTGTCGAAAAGAAAAGTATAAAAAGCAGCTGCTGATAGTCTTCCTGTGGGTACATGTATCCGTTCTACGTTCCTACATCCCTGCTTTGCGGTCGGCACTATTATATATACATGTTGATACCATAACAATGTTTTATGATAAGACTCATTCATTGCCTCATTGTAGACATATTGGTTATATACAGTGGCGTAGCCAAAGGGATGGGTTGGGAGGGGCAGATACCCACAAAATAGCAGTGCGACAAGGCGTCGAGTCCACAAAAAAGACAAATGTATCTCATTGTTTTATATATCATGTTGCTACACCCAATAGATGCCTCCTGCTAGCAAAATCCTCACAACCCCACTGCTTCAATACACATGCTATGGGGCAGTCGCTTGATGTACTGTCAACCAAAAGTGTGCGATGTGTCACATTTTATTGATGATAATTTGACTGACCGTTGCACACTAACTATAAAAACAAATGTCACATTGAAGCAAGCACTGGCACCCCAAATGTCGACATGTGTTACAGCACCAAAAAATTCCAAACACAAAACTTGGGATATAATTTAAAATCCACTCCAGGACATGGAGTGCTGAAGCAAAGTCGGGATGGGTAAATGAGGTCGAAAAATAACCCCAACATTTTGTGACATTATTGACCCATTCCCCTCCCTCACTGTCCAAATATGGCCTAATTTGGATGGCTCCGGTTTTTATTATAATCTGTGAAAGTTTATGACTAAAATAATGTCTCCAAATGTGCCCGTCTCTTTACTCTACCGCCAAATTTATGACAGCGCCCTGGAGGTGGCTTGAATTAAGAATGACTCAAATTAATGAATATCGCATGTGTTATTTTTACACATTCAATATATTTGTGTACAATAGCACACCAGTGGTAAGTTTTTACAGTTTATAGTGTCAGTTGCTATTGCAAAATAATAGCTGTCGCGCTTTTCCAGATGTTCGCGATATATCCTCGATGGCTGATACGAATTCATCCATATTGGATGACCAAGGCCGGCAGTCTACATCATGTTAGCATATTACTCCAAGTTAATTTCATCATTTTAATAGTATATTCGACTTTGAATGTCATTATATCCATTCAAATAAATATTTATGTCTTGGAAGCAAATAGTAATTTCCTGAATTATTGAGTTTTTAAGCCTGAATGGTTGTTGGAGTCACAGTATTCCAACCGAGAACGTTGCTTCATCTGTTCTTAACAGGAAGCGAATTCTAACGAGGTTTATGTAAATATATGATATATATGCGTAGTCGTGTACGTATGTATTCCTTTGTAACCGAAATTTTTCATCAGAAATTTGTCAGTCATGCGATCAAGCAAATGTAGACACATTCATATTTGATAAATTATCGTTGCATATCGCATATAATAATGTTCAGTATATTCTCTTAGCTACTGTCAACGTGTGTCATTATGTTAAAAAATAACAGATTGTTATATTTAATAAGTACCACATTATTATTATTCTAGAATGACCTTTATATGGTACCTTTAGAATAAAGAATAATGTATTTATTTTCTTTTGGAATACTTTTGACTAAGGTTGACTCTTTACCTGTTTCTTACCTTTAATGTTAAAATTCAAGTTAATTTAATGATATGATGTCTGCCAAAATGTTCCCGTTCTGTTTTTTCTTTCTCAAGCGAATACTATAGTTTTACTCTTCCGGTCGGTATAATTCAGTCAGATACTTACAGCCGATATTGTGACGTTCCAAAAGGCGTCGTTGAAAGATACGGTTAACATCCGCCTGAGGTGCATAATATTATTTTGAGAAAGTCAGTCAGTCATGACAATGAAATATATTGGCTCCAAGGGCCCCAAATCTCCATTTCATTTACAGTCCACAAGTTTGTATCGAAAATGACACATACAGGAAGGAAAAGAACTGATTACACAGTTATATACACAGTCTATATAATGCGCACATTGATGTATTACAGTGCCCCGCACTGTCAAACAATATGGTAATCTTATGTAAGAATATACCAGATAAACAAACGTTTGTACCGTGTTCTATCTTCTTACACATATTACCCTACATTAACTTAAAACACTGAAAATGTTTATAGTATCGTTCCTTGTCCTGGTGACCTGATTGAAAAGTGCGGGGATTCTCTAAATACAATTAAGTTATGGGAACACGTTCCTTTAAGAAGCGTGATATACTTGACATGCTTAAGGAATTTCACTGGCATCAATTGAATAATCTAAAATTAGTTCCAAGAGTTTTCAGTGAGAGTGGATGATAGTTAATTTAATCTAATCTATTCTCACCTTAGCTAGCAGAATAATCGAATACAGTGGGCTCTCTTTCAAGTTTCATAACCCAGATGAATACTTATCCCTTTAATTATTGTTCTTACACCGTTTCGCCATTCTACACGTGTGTGTAGGTCGGGTGGGGGTCGGAGTGGGTTGATGTTGATAGAAGTACTGGAAGTTATTATAGTACGATCTATATTTCAAATTGAACTTATTATTTAGAAGTATCTTTGTGGGCAGTCACATGAGGCACGAAGGTAACTATGGTATTTACGTGCGAGTTAACGTACATATGTCGCATGTGGTTTACGGGCTTTCTTATCTCGGTGTGCCCTTTCATGGAGCAAATGTGACAGATACCCATTGGTTTCTCTAAATATCGGGGAGTTCAGACCTCACTAGAGCAAAAGGACCGGATGAGCTGCCCGAGGCTATTCTTTGCCCTTAATTTATAAAACACATGTTGTAGTAGTTTTCTATAATAAACTATTGATTGAATTAAAGACTTGTCTATTTTAAAGATAGGACTAAATTAAAAGAATTATGAACACTGCTTTAATAGTGCCCAAGGGATTGTACATGCAGCTGAGACTCCAGGAGATATATAGGCTTCTTGATAGCATTGGGGACTAGATTACTAGAGGTCTGATAGTGTCTATAAAGTGATCAAACTTTGGGAAGCTCATTATCTAGCCTGCTGTTTCGGTAATAAAATAAAATGCTCAATGGCATTTAAATTGCTTCTATAAGTTTACATATTGTTTTTGCGGCATGACATTGAATTCCATAGTTAAACCAAAAAATGAAAGAATGGTTGGTGAGTTAAGTGTGGTTAGGCAAGTTATCAGTGTTGTAGAAATGCATGCCAAAGGATGCCACGATGATGAAATATATGACTGTATCCCTGTCGTCATTTTGTGTTTACCACTGTTTCATTTAGGTACTGTGCCGGGGATCGCGTTATCACAGTAATAAATATTATTTACAATTTTTAAACACGTATACTCTTTGCACGTTATTATAGATATCCGAGTCTTCATTCGCTAGATGGATGTTATTGTTTTAGAGGTTCTTAACAGCTAATTATTAGTTTCAATCCTCAATCAATATCTGTTCTTAAACGTTTCACTACGCAATTAGAATGCTAACAGAAGCTATGTCTGAATGCAAATGTTAATTTTAGCGGAGGGTGATCTGCTGCTTTCCTCTTTCTAGGAATGTAATTTTGATGACTATTAGAATATATCTAAACGGGAAATCAATATTACTATCCATTTTCTGTCGTTGGTTACACATTTGTTTCATACAATATTACAATTCATACATGACGTTCGATTTTATTTGATGTTACTGATGTTATATCAAGTCAAATACAATACCAATTCATTGACAGCCGAGAACACGACAAGTCATGATTTACATAAATCCTGCGACTATTAATATATTGTAAAGCCCCGCAAGGGGTAAATAAAATGGAAGTTTATTTTGCTACTTAAATGTATTTTCATCTTATCTTGAAGTTTTTCCAATCATCAATTAAGTGCACACATGCCAAAAGCACACATACGGTACATTTATAGCGATCGATGGAAATTATAAATGCTTACAAAGGCGAACAAAAAACCACGAGCGCAATAACGTGAAGCTTACTCTAAACCGCCGTATGCTTTTTGGTAACCACTGAAAGAATGAACCGTATACTTGTTCATAATGTGCGTATAGTTTTCCAAACAGACATTTGGACTAATATTCACTCACATGATGCTCCGTAATAGCTTTTTGTAAACACATTTATCACGTTCACGAATCTGTATTCTACATATTTACCACCTGCGTCTTCGTCCGGCCTCATTTTTATTCTGGATGATTAGTTATTTCTATCATGCAACAAAATTGTACTGAATTGTGCCTTCCCGCCATGCATACCCGACACTGTCAACGACAGCAGGTGTGTTCTACATGTGCCCCGATTGCCCTTAAATCAACGGTTAACTTACAATTCATTGAAAGATGAGGAGGCAACACTCCTTCAGAGGTCACCAAACGGTTCTACATTATTTAGCTATTGTGACAATATTTTCTATAGATATGTAACACGCAAAGTATCAAATTACAAAACTGTTTATGCTAATGATGTATCAATAGATACAAGAATTACCAAAGATAGAAAAACTATAGTATATACATCAAAATACATTAATCACATTACATGTTTCTATATTTCCCCTACCCCTTATGTAACCACAACAGAGGGCTATTTTATACCATTAGTAGAACTCTTTGCTTTGACCTTGGGTGAGTTCAGTTTGTGAATCTTGAGATAATCTATACCGTCTGTGCATAATCTTAATGCAAGTCAGTTAAACACTAATTGTGCTATAATGTTTTTCTTCGGCGTTTCTATAGAGTTAATTCAAAGAATTAATTGTTGATGATATAGCTCCGGCAATTCACGCTATCACTATTAAATGACCGAGTCCGGCAGCCGTAAAATCAAACACAAACTAATTATGTGAATATATTACCCGCGGGACACTTCAGCGCCGTACATTGATAAACATTTGGATACATCACACGCTCGAGTTTGCATGTCATTGCCTTCTTTATAGACAGTTCTAAGTCTCTGGAGCCATAGAAAATTCCTAAAAGAGACGCTGATAGAAATAGTAATTTCCTGAATTGTCTGCTGTAAAGGCTATATTTACGATAACTTCTTCAGTCTGAAAGGTTTGGAGCTCTAAGTCTCGAGATTCAAACGATTACACTATTTTCACCTGTCGTTTATAAAAAAAAAACAGGAATAGCCTAAGGCTTAAGTAAAGTTTATGTAAGAATTTTGCATAAAGCATAGCCGTGTTTCTGTTTCCTTGATGGAAGTTAAGCATTACGAATGTGCCAACCAACCCTAAAACTGTGTAAAGGCATGTGTGTTACTTATGAAAATGAATATAGGCGTGTTATATCTGTTCAGTGTATTGTCATATCTATAGAAACATACCGTACAATAATAATTTACTAACTAAATTTGTCCTTTCCTACAAAGGTGTCCGATTTCTACTGATTATATAGACATTAGATAGCTGAGGTTCTTTTTAAGATAAGTCCTTTTACGTTGCCTGAGGGGAAGTAATATATTTAAGGAATAAATTGCAGTTTGGTGACCTTTACTGGTGAATATTCGAAAACTTTAGAATAATGGGCTAGGCGAGGCAAAAGATAATTTCCATAATTATAAGGAAACAATTTAAATTTTTTGTTTGTATATTTTCTGGTACAGTACTATAAAAAAAAAAACGTGGGTGCGTTTCACAATGTAAAACTACTTATGTAATATATATAACCAATATATACAAAATTGTAGCTTATATTATAATAAGCTACGTTGTAACTTCAACTCTATTCTCAGGAGAAATTTAAGACTCTAAGAATCTAAGACTTTCATGTTTATTCCAATGCTACAGAAGAAATGTCACGACCAGCGAAAACATGTAACCACGCTAAACTTCGCTAAACATGTATTTGTCCTGTTGAAAATCTCCTATTTCCAGCGTCACGGTTATAGACGAACAGATCATATCACACGGAGTACTTACGTTACTGTGTAGTCTACTTACTAGGCACACTAGTCAGTCATCTTACATCGTATGACGCACAACATCTCAGGATGCCACACTCCCAACATCTTCACACATCACATCGATATGCGTAACATGTTTACATTCATACTTCCTATTTGAAACAAATACAAATATTTTAACATTTTGTAACTTATTAGAAAGTTACGTTCTATAATTGCACCATACGTTCCATAATTGCACTGTCTGTTCATAATATATATTGCCATTAAATGGAGTGCAGGTATATACATCTCTGATAAATCTACATTAAATAGCGAGAACAAATACTATAGGAGAAATCCCACTTAAAGGGAACGATGACTCCCGTCCAAACTAAACTTTAAGATTACAGGTAGGGGTGAGTAAACTAAAGAAAATTTGTTTAACCTGCATCTAAAAACTGGTTAAATTTGAACAGGAATGAGTCAATATGCCACGCGCACAATTCTGGTGAAATTACCCAGGCAATCCTGCTTAGCCATTAACCGAATCCTCGTTAAATCATAACCAATAATATGGTCGTCCAACAGTTTCCTGGTTGATTTAACTAGGATTTTTGGTCAATTTCACCAGGATTGTGTAGATAGCATATTGACCAAAAATGCTGGTAAGATTTAACCAGGGTGTTTTAAAGTGTGTTTCCCTTTAAACTCGGTGACACTGTACGGTTAAACGACTTTTTAGTCAATTTATAATGATGTATTTCGCTTTACAACGTCGATTTATGAGCTGAACACAGAAACACTTTATGTGAGAAACAAACAAATAAACATTAGAGAAACTGAATTACCCAATAGTGTGGTTATTTGAATAATTTGTATTAATCATTTATTGAAATAGATCAATTCCAGCACAATGTTTATAGCATCCAAGCTTGTGTGAATCTGATTTAAATATCACATTCCCCAAGTACTACTTAGAGAATGTAAGCCTAACAGAGAAATCCAATATGTTAGGCTAAGCCGCGCATTTGTCTTCGCGGCTCTTTCTTGTCCAACCCTATTTGACTTACGGACTCGAATTAATTATATTAATAAATATATATTTTTCATTCATTCATTGGTCCATTTTAAATTAGCTCTCATTAGGAGACCTATTTCCTCGGGCGCATATATGGCAATAAAGCTTGGTAATGTTATAATCTGTGAGAAAGAAACATGTTCAAGTAAACTATCAAGTGAATTATCATCTTCAACTCACTAAAAGTTGGCGTGACAAACTTCGCATAAATGTCTGAATTTGTAATAAAGAGACACTATCAAAGAATGGAGGCTATTTCGATTGCCTCCGGAGGGGACAAATACTAAAAAAAATCAAATGCCAACAAGAATTTAAGGTACAAAGACATCGAGACAACTTAACTGCCTAGAATATGCAATACCTGCACAACATAAATATGCAATACATGACGAGTTGGCGTGGCCAATATTTATTTGTACTTGTGATTATCATTAATTAACCTAATGCCGGTCTCCCACTTGGCGTCAATTTTTTTGCGTCGGATTTGCGTCGGGCCTTCCCCACAATTGTCTGCGTCAGTTTGTGTCAAGTTCGCAGTATCAACGCAAGCATTGCGTCAACATTGTGTCAACGTTGCGTCTCTTATGTCGATTTGCATCGGATCTCTCATACGATACACTACCGTCGGATTTGCGCTAAGAAAGCCATTGCAACGAACCTGACATCCCTATATAATCTTCCCAACTCATCTAGTATTGGAGTCATTAGAAACGGCAACATGTCACAGGAGCAGAGGCAAGACACCAGGATTGAAGATGACAATGTGTCCGACATGTGGAATGTCATATACACATGTTAAAATATCGTTACTTATGAATCTAGCCTATTTGGTAAAGAGATGTTGGTAAGGAAACACCAAAAGTCATGAGTCTGGGGATAATCAGAAATTCAGTTTGTATCACACCAAAACCATGATATTGAAGAACATATACACAACACGAAAACAGGGTAAATGTCACAGGGAATACAATCCAATAATACATTTAGGTTTTTCTCGAAAATATGGTTACCGATGCTTATTTTTACCCACCGTTTATTATGATTCGAATCATCATACAACAAATATCAAAACACCAACTACGTCCGACTGAAATATTCGTTTTAAATTGATAACGATTTTATGAACGTCAACCATTGTAAAGGATAGTCAAGAGAAAAATAAAAACAATGTGAAAAATATCCAATATTACAAAAAGATAACTCACCAAAGCTAAATGTTCCACGTGATATGTTTTGAAAGTTGGAATTTGAACGCTAGTCCTAGCATCAATATTTTTAATAGGCCGACCAAAGACGTTACGTCACGGGCTCACTAGCTCTAGCAGAACCTAATCCACTGTTAGATCCTATACTCCGTATTGCAAATGTACATGTAAGCCTACTAATGTTAGTCTAATGACAACGAGATTGTGACCGACTCCAACAAATGAAGCCATGCGGGACATTTGCTTGGTTCTTTCTCTGAGGTGGAATTAAGAATATATTTATTTTATTGGTTTGCTTTGCCATTATTTAAGCTTAATTTATAACATTCTTACGGAGATAAAAGCATACAAAAACATTCAGGTATTGTGTGCGTTATATTGTGCGGACGATAAATGATCTTTGGGCATATTAAGGCTGTTTTAGGCCTAATGTTATAGGCTACTTTAGTTTACATGGACTATCAACGTACAATTAGTAATTGCGTGAGCAATGTCGTCTTAAAAGATGTGCAATTACTGTTTAAAATAATACTATTTGAATATTTATTTATTATATTATATTAGGCCTATAGTCCTGACCTACCGTAAGATTAAATAAAAAACGACACGTTAAAGTATATATTAACCACTTGTGGGTAAGTTTAGATAAAAACGTTTCAAAATATGATGAAGAACCGAATTTATCGCCATAAGTATAGATTATATATAACGTAGCCTATATGTTTACCACTTGTGAGTAAGATTGGAGAAAAAGCGCTTGAAAAATAACTCATCGCATTTAGATGAGCATTAAATTTCATGCAAGATGTCCAAACGACGGTGTTTCTATCACACATAGAGGCGGAAACCTAATAAAACATTAAATATGTCAATACCTCCTTCGGCACTAATTGACTTCAGGATACAATACATCAGGATACAACACACCCACGCCGACTAAACCATAAACTCATATCTCTTAAAGAGCCGTCCAGATTCGAACATGATGCACTGCACCACATTTTCCGAGAAGAATATTTCTTCAAGTGAACTATCGTCTTTATGGATATTATATTATTTATATATCACCAACCTGTTTACCAGTCACAATAGTGTTTAAATTGGTATTGATATTTCGTAGATAACCTTCGTTGGACAAAGAACAGGCCTTTAAGCTGTAATACAAGCACCTTACAAAATTATATACCGAACATATGTTGCTGTTAATATTTTCATTATATAGATAGATGAATAGAGACTCTTCTTTGATTTTATGATACATTATAGTTTCTACGTTTAATTAATGTATTTGCATTCCTTGTCCTAATAAACGCAACTGTACTTTTCGTCGGTATTTCATAACAGCGACTGAAAATTGATATCTATATCTCCGTAATTATCATATATCTAAGGTATATTTCAGGCCCAACAGGACATGTCTACGGGTAGGTCACATTATTATACAGGTGCACATCAATCGAACAACAATTAAGTGTCAGTGAAACACGTCTTGAAATGGCTATCAAAACCCTAGAATATTGTCAAAATCAGGAAAATTGTTTCTTGACCAGAACTTTTTACACCAATCTCGTCGTAGTGATTAAAGTTTTCTGGAAATTCTCTATGTTAAAATGATGTTATAATCATTTGCCTCACTATAGTTAAGAAACTCCTGGTCATATGTATCTTAATGATAATATACATTTTAGCAACTGAATTGTGGTCATTATTGCACTGCCAGAGTGCTATATTAAATTATAACTGATAAAAAACTGCCTACTTTAATGTACGTTCAAACATATCGCTTTAAAAATAATACATGTTACCGTATATCTAAGCATGATCCCCTGTTCCAAGATTTATTTCCCTTTGTCCCTTTCTTACTGACCTGGACATCCTCGACCACAGTGTAATCCCCATTGCATGGTTACCGACCAATACTTATTTATTTCGAATATGTACCTATTGCACTTAAGTTCATTCTAACAAACCTACTGGTAATTTATAGCCACGCTGCATGACTTCCTCTCTGAAAAACAAACTTTAATAAAATTACATTTGAATTATGCCCTAACTTCCACTCGTTACAATATAGCCTGACAATCTTCGCACTTGGACAATTTTGGTTGACAAATGTCTGAAGTTGCTACTCTAAACGTAATAAAAGAGACACTTGAATTATCAAAGTATTGAGTCTATTTCGATTTTCTCCAGAGGGGACAACCATTAAAGACAAATCAAATTATGTCCATAAGATTGTGAGCCATAAAAGACTTCAGGAAACGGCCAAGAATAACACGGAAAGGGTACCGTAGTTGCAAACAAATCAATTTACAATACCTTGGATTGTTCAAATGTGTTATATTTAACACAAACTGTTCTTGGGTATTTGTAATTATCCGTAAAGTAAGATGTATTACGGCGTTGTTATTTATGGATCTAATAATAACATATATTTCAAAAACTCAAGCACATTCTTTAACTAATATAATGTCAAGATTTCTCCGTTCATTTAACTTATTCTACGCACCTCTGTTTACTGGTTTACAGCTTACCTAGTTGTCTACCGTTATATATAATGTCATTAATCATGCTATAAAATCAGAACACCAACAATGTTATTTCTGCGTTCGTAATGTTGTATTTTACAGTCATACTGAGGACTTGAACATGTCTCCACAACATCCTTGTGAGGCGTCGCTGAACGTCCGAGGACTTTCAAATTCACACTGTTTTTTCTGAAATTGAGGTCATCGAACATATATATAATACAGGTATGTGTGTGCTGAAACGTAGTCAGATTCCGTTGTTTTGTATGTATGTGGGTTGGTATGGAAAAATGTTATCATTACTTCGGCTACGGCTATTGGAGTGGAATCATCGGTTTATAGATGGCGATTAGTATACCATTAACATGACTGTCAGTCAAAATTTGCAAGTCACGTATAGTGTTTAAGATACTGTGTTTCCTGTTGCATTTGTCAAACACCATTAATCCAAACTAGTGACTCGCCAATTTCACTCACAGAAAGTAAAGCAACCCACATTGCATTATCGTTTATAGTCTGCCAATATTCCATTTTAGTGGAATCATTACTTTCATAGATCGAGATTAATATATCGTATAATATATATACTAATCAGAATGTTTTACATAATGTTTAATACTGTGTTCCCTGTTGTTTTTGTCAAACACCATCCAACTTAGTCAGTCGAGATGCACGTAATCCCCGTCAACAAAAAGAGCACACATATACACACCTTGGACAATCGTCTCGGATTGTAATTATCCCATCAAAATACACACCAAACATTACTCTACGCAAAATAGATGTTGAACTTATTATATTGTAATTGTATTAATAAACATCCACATTTAATATGGTTTGCCTCACTGTATTTGGATCTCTTGTCCATATTTAAAAAATGGTTGATAGGCTCAGCCTTACTTTTCGTCGTCTCTTTTCAACGTCACCGCCTGTGGGAATATCATTGGCAAAAGATATTAAGTTAACTTGTCGAGAATGACACTTTATTCATTTAAGAATAGCTATTTATATCGTTATAATTCTTGCATGGCTTTTCAGGTCTTCCAGAGGACATTAGGGGATGGCCACGTAAATACACAGGTTCGTATCAATCAAACAATAATTTACGCCTCGTTGAAACACGTCTTGAAAGTGTCTCTTTAAAATGGTGTACAAGTACGATATGCAAATTTTGAGTCAAATCTCAAGAAACATATTGTCGGAGAGCTTAAATATTGAAGTATAGGCCGACATGTTGAAAACATTGCTGCTTGTTGCATGCTACTCGCGGTACTCAACCATTGATATGCATTAATACGCATATACAATATATACATATACAATTTATGATCTCCTATAGGATTACCATATAGTGTAGGCCTATATGTATTATGATAATGAAGTTAATATAAGTGGGCATGATATTGATTACCCCTTTATGAACCCTAAACTTGTGCTCAATATGAGCAACACTCACATAAATGGTTTACATAGGGTAACATGTAAACATGTAAGTGAAATTTAAATTAAAAACTTAAATTAAATTTAAATAAGTGAAATGTAACTATTTATTTTATGGTTTCAAGTTTTACTTAAATGATTTGCAGTTTACTTAGTCTATATAAACATTTATGTGAGTGAACCTACATATCAACTATTAGATTAAACCAAGCTGGTATTTTTTTAGTTAGTTTAGTTTTACGTGGGCTGTGATGAAGAGGATGCTCTTCCGACTTTTCGTGAGAAATATGAATAGGTAAATTTTGAAGAATGTATTGCCAAAATGAATTGATTTTACATGACGTCATTTAGGGTTGGTTTTAATATTACGCAAAATGGCGGTGTTGCAGGTTTGTTTTCTACTTGCCAGTTTACTAAGTGTAAGTTTTCTGATTTTGCCAGTTATATGTAAATGTCTCTCTTAAACAGGCGCCCCCCTTGAGCATATTTGTCCTTTTTATATCGCTAATAATTCCCGTATATTTTGGTGTCAAATTATTCAGAAAAATTCATACTTCTACAAAACAACAGAAAAACGTATTTTGTAGCATTGCACCTATAAATACTAAACAAAAATTACCTCTCCCATTTGACCCATCCCCCGGTATCGATTCGCGATCGCTTTGTTTTAGCTTCTCCCCACCCTTGGCGAATTCCTGGCTACGGGCCTGCACTTAAAACGTTTCAGAACGTGTACATCAATTAAAACGTGTACTTAAAATGAAACTCTATACGAATTATACACTTGTACGTCAAGTTTCGTCAAGTGTTGTCGTCAACTCTCAACTACCTTATCACGTGTCATAACACAAATGTCACATAGTAACTCACTGCGATAGATCAAACCACGCCGCTTTTAGTGTTAAATCTTTTATTGCCCGCGGAAATCTCATCATCGATGTCTTCGAATTTCTCACACTATACGCGGCACCTATCAGGATCGTAATTCCTTGACCGTAATTCGTTCATCATGAATGTGTAATAATGTTACACAGAATTAGCTTCCCAATGTTAGAATGTGAACAATTTCAAATGATGTTGAGTGGTTTAGTGAATTTAGGGGGACAAGTGTATTTAGAACGCATTGTTATGAATATCTATCTAATATCTACATACTTAAACATGTGTAATAAATAGATTGTCGATACTGGACATATAACACTAATAGTAACCAATGTTATAATTA
>JAODAF010118485.1:0-10610 GCA_027574765.1 Molpadia intermedia | reverse complement strand
CCCGATTGATGTTTGGAAGAGATCAAAGTCACTTTAGGTCAAATTACAACAATATTGTAATCAAAATGTATCATGGGTAATTTAGTCATAGTCTGGATAAAAAGAAGGCTTATTAATGACAACATTGTAATCAAGTCATCATGCATGGTGAGTATTTTGTTTGGTAGCAGTCAAAACATATCGGCAAGTTTACAGCAAGAAATCACAAAGTCTATAGTTTTTGGTTCCAATAGTTCAGATAGCTGAATGTTCTATATATAAGTCATCCATTGACGTCCTACGTGAAGCATTACTTCAAGTTGTGTCGATAAACAGCAATCCGTAGTTAATTTTTCATTTGCATACAGAGGATGGAGATTTTTGGTGTCACCGAAACTTCGCGTGACTTGACTACATGGGACCGTACCTTAATAATGATGTAATATAATATATAACATTTTATACCAGAACTACATTATATAGTGGGACTGTACCTTAATAATAATATAATATATAGCACTTTATACCAGAACTACATTATATAGTGGGATCGTACCTTAATAATGGTATAATATAATATATAACACTTTATACCAGAAATACATTATATAGCGGAACCGTACCTTAATAATAGTATAATATAATATATAGCACTTTATACCAGAACTACATTATATAGTGGGACCGTACCTTAATAATATAATATATAGCACTTTATACCAGAACCCAATGATATACGTTTGTAAGGAATTATGCTTTTAAATATAATATAACTAATATAACATAATTTATGTGATGTTCTACACAATAAGCCCATCACTATCATTATTTTGAAAATTACATCGCTCCACCTAGCTGACCACTGGTTATATGGACCTGACACACACTCTCACACACATACTTGTAAAGACCTGCAAACGTGGACGTGTGTGTTTAACTATCTAACCGTGGACCCATTTTGATCAGCCTGAAAATTAAATGGCGCCATCCTTTGAACATTCTAGTGCCAAATATGCAGTTATTCCAACCTTTTGGAGATGTGTCCACGGTTAGATAGTATGTATACTGGTCAAAGTCCACGTTTGGATGTTTGTAAAACACACACACCAAGTCCACAGTTGTAGATGTCCACGGTTTGATAGTAGCAAACACACACACGCACATATACCTGACCATTTGCATTAAAACTGTGGACCAACCTTAGATCAGCAAGAAAGTTATATAGCGCCATCGTTTGGCCTTCTAGATACCATTAATGCAGTTATTCTAACCGTGGACGTCCACGGTTGCAGGTGGTCCACGGTTGGCAGGTGTGTATCCTGGTCAAGGTCCACGGTTGCAGGTCTTTACAAACGCACACACATACGCCAAGTTGAATGCATAGGTTCATTTTGCTTTCAGCAAGGAACCAAAAATTGTCATGTTTGATCCCATGACCTTATTAATATTCATGAGATAGGGTTCTGGTGCTCACTATGGCACATGTATATACCATGTATGACTTCAATTCAACTTATAATTGCTGAGTTACCATTGTATGTGAAACACATACAATAGTAGCACAGGATCCTTACAACATACCTGGTCTGCTCCCATTTCTTTTGATGTTGGTGGATCATTAATATCTCTTAACATCTTTGCAGGAGATGAAAGCTTCCTACGTGGACCGGTCTGCACCGAATGCTTTGTCGGTGAGGTTTTAGAGGGGAGTACTGATTCATCTATATCAATTTTAAAGACCTCCTGACTTAACGACCTCTCTAGTTTAGGCTTTGATGTTCTTTCTGGTGATATGACCTCACTTAGAGGGCGAGTTCTCTTTTCAGATTTTTGATAAACTTTTGAATCCGTTGTCCTTGTACGATTAGAATCATTATTATTGTTTTGCCATTGAGCTAGCCGCTGTAAAACACTCAGGCTTCCTTCCATACCTGCTAATTTACTCCGCTGACTTGCTCCATTTAGCTTCGTGCCTTTCTCCATCTCAATACCTTCATCAATAGTTGATACAGTTGGCGATGATTCTACAGTATCATTAGTACTCATAGTTACAGTGTCCTCAACAAATTGCTCTGCATCCGGTTGGTTCAGTTTTTTCCCACGAGGTGGCATCACTGCAATGGGTTCCTCTGTAACATCATCTTTTACGGTTGTTTTATCTGTAAACTTTTTGCTTGGAGACCTTTCTGGTATGGGTTCTTCCTTTAGTTTTTGCTTTGGCTTGGGGGGCATTGCTCGTACCTGCCGACTAACACCCCCGAGTGAAATAAGCTTAGGTGGTCGATTAATTCCCGATACCCATTCGTCGGTGGTCATAGCCGGCTCTGGACCGGCCGTGTCTGGGTATAAATCCTTCTGCAAGTGGTCATACTGAAACACAAAATATACTTGTTATTGATTGTTTTAAATTAAACATGTTTCATATAATTTAACCAAACTTGTTCTTTGACCTGAACTACAAATCTGGTGAGATGCATGGCAACATATAGGTTCTCGAATCTTTCGCAGCAGAGCCAAAAACTAACTAACACATCATGATAGCTTGCAAATTTATTTAATTAGAACTGAAATACACTGCTCTCAATATTAGTGAGAGAATCATAATGTCAGGCTGATGATTCTGTGAATTAAATATTTATAATTCTGTGAAAAAACCCCGGGCTGTGCAGAAGAACAAGACATCCCCCCTGCCCTTCACTAACCTCCCTTCAAGAGATTTTCTAGTTAAGGGAGTGTAAAACCACTGTTGGTATAAAGGGCAAGGAGTTCCTAGTATAAGAACCATGATACTGCCATCTTAATGATCAAATCACCGTCAAATTATATGAACATCACCAAACACATTTTATTGTGAATGTTATACATGTATATGCATGTACAGTAATATCTATGTGTGTATTGTAACTATGTACATTGACTGTAACAACAATACACTACCTGTGGGTACAAATTTGTGGTTACGAGTGAAATGCAGGTTTGAAAAGATTTAACCTTCCTAATAAACTTGGAAGCCTCGAGGATGTCGCCCTGATTGTATTACAACACATCACATGTCGTGCCCCGATCAGAGCTAAATCTAGACTGAATCAGAACCTTTTACTTCGGTAATCGATAATGTCAGTGAATGATGGTTGTTTGTTTATGACCAAATATGGGTAGAAGGTGAAATGTATGATTAAAGGGGGCACTATAAAGGTTTGTGGTGAGCCTTGTATGTCTTTAAGTGGAAGAAAACTCTCTTTAGGAACAGTTATGTTCTTAAAATCTAAAGAAGCTAAAAAATCGAAAAATGTGAAAATATATAAAAGTTTTAGTTCAAGTTTGGCAACATTCTTAAATAAAAGAGTCACTAGTACACTAATTCCTACAGGTTACATTATGAGTAGGTAAATGAACTAAAACTGGAAAATTGGTGAAATGTCATTGGGTCATACTATGTCAACAATTGGATTGGCTGGTCTCCATCTTAGATTTTGTTGAAAATCCATCTTTCAAGTAGAATACTAGACACTGTCATTCTTCCGGGCTCTTCTAGACTTCACTTTGTTGATGAAGTCTTTATGTACTTAAACAAAATAGTGATATATTCAGAGTCTTTAAGTAAATCTCAGTTAGCTTTAAAATTGTTGTGATTTTAAATTGGTGCAAACAAGACTTGTGAGACACACGTGTTGGATTTATTTAAGATCCATACTGAATTTAATACAACAGCCCATATCTGAACCCGACCAATGAATTCAAAATCAGGGTAATTAAGATTGAACCTGGCCTTTACATTCCAGGCAATTAAGCATACTATATCTAAACCGAGACAGTCATGGTATGTAAGTGAAACCCCTGACATGACCTTTCATCTAATTATTGACACTGGTGAGTTGACATTGACTAGTTAGCAGACACTGTAGGGGAATAATATACTGGATTTATTGACACTGGTGAGTTGACATTGACTAGTTAGCAGACACTGAAGGGGAATAATATACTGGATTTATTGACACTGGTGTGTTGACATTGACTAGTTAGCAGCCACTGAAAGGCAATAATACACTGGCCTATATCTAAACACTGACTACACCTAGTGGTGTAGAAAATGCTTTATGGGGTGTTAGCATCTCATAACAAATATTAATCTTGTCCAGCCTTGCACAAATTTTCTTACTGAGGGAGAGGGGGCTAGAATGATGCTTCTAGATTCTTACCCTTCTTGGTACAATCATAGATATTGGTTCAATAAGACTTCGGCTGGTGTGAACCTTGTAAAAGCGCATGATTTCACAGCTGGCGGTATTGATTCCTCTTTTTGGCATGGCACCTAACCCCCTCTGTGGGTTTCCTGAGACAAACTCATTCAAGGCAAAGATATATGGGCTGGATTCAAGGATCTCGTAGTATCGGATGTTTCCGTCTCCCTGTGAATAGAAGGTGCAAGAGTCGTTGTTCGTGCTGTAACAGTATAATGTTCATTGAAAGAACAGAGAATTACAGCTGCTTGTTAATATGTGATGGTATCCTTCAACTACATGATTATAGAGATATCCTCAGATATCATCATACATATACCAGCATACATAATCTCTATATTCAGATAATAAGGAATACCATCATATATGCCAGCATACAGACCTTTATATCCAGGGAAGCAGAAGGATATCATCAGATACCAGCATACATAATCAATATATATCTACCTATACGGAAAACCAGCTATTCCATCCAAAATGTTGAAATTGCAATCAAAATGTCATATTTTGAAGTAATTGCAGAATACTCACAAATGAAGAACTCTCATGTGCCAGAATTTAAACTTTTATTTAAGTATCCCTTATACCAATATGACATCATTGATCAATTAGTGTAGTGCATGCTACGTAGGGTACATGTGAGCATGTACGTTTTGAAACCAGTAGGCTGCATGTTTAAGTGATCGAACTTACGACCCCAAAAATTACAATTGTTATAAACCTTGCATTACATCAAAACATATTTGTACCAAATATGAAGCACACAAAGTTAAGTCAGAAATAATTTAATATGCAGTAACCTCATTTATCTGAATATTTCTGCTACTCTGAGCTTTGGCTGAATTTCATGAATATGCATTACATTTTGATAAATTTTCACCCAATTCTCACATTATATCATGCATGATAGAGATGTCTCAAGACATAATATTATACATAACTTTTAAATGTGTGAGGAGTAGGTGTAAATTTTACTGAAATTTTTTAAAATCCGTTCTCATTATATAGATGTGAAAGTGTGAAAACATAGCAAAAGAAAAGTCTCAAGGACAATTAATTGGTGTAAACGTCACTTATCTGAACATTTCAACAATCCGAACCACATCTGGTACGAAATGGTTCGGAAAATTCTGCTCATAATTATAACATAGTTATGCTCACCTTGCCTGCAATGAAGACTACATTGTTATCATTATCTACAAAAGGAAAGAGTACTCCGGTCCCATTGCCCAATTCCTCGCGGGCCAGCGATTTGCTGAGGTCATTCTGTAATGAGAGTCATAGTAACATCATGCAACTATGGGGTTGGTTGTGTTGAAATTGTATAGTAACGTTTTGGGCAAAAAACAACCTAGAATGTAGTCACCATGTACATACTAAGTTAAATTTTCTTTCTTCCAAAATATCCATCAAACACTCTCAAAGACCCTACAAGCTACTTGCCGCATTGTTGATAAATATTCTCATCATATGACCACATTTTAACCCGTCAAAATGTAAGATCTGCTTTGCATTCTTTTTTCAAGAAAGGGAAAATTGATGTTGCATAAGAATGAAATATTTTTAACTAAATTAATACTCATTTTTATTCTCTATTTTGGATAATAATAATATAGCGCTAAATACAACTCCAGAAGTTGATGTTTTATTATATACAGTTGTTTTTTTTTCAATTTTTTCTTCTTCTATTGTTGCCCATATTGGCCGTTATATTTTTGTGATCCAGGTTTCTTTGTAATCCCCTTTCTTATACTGTCCTTCTTGATGAGAATACAGAAGTTAATTTGCTGCATTTACCAATTTACCTAACTTTCGTTGTTGATCTTTGGCATCAATTATGTTGTTAGTTCATTGATGGATAATATACATAATAATATCTGTTTTTTATTAAACTATTGTGCTTATATATTGTACTACCCATGTTATGTTTCAAAGTGATCTCCAGTGTTTTTCCAAAGGAATACAAATAAATATTGCCCGTCCACTGTTCACATCATTATAATGATGAGATGAATAACATCAGTTTAGTGACCATCATATACTAAAATTTGCCTGCATGGCACACAACAACACTGATTCAATATTCAACAGGGGGGGGGGGGGGCAGGGAAATTAATGTTGTTGATTAAAGTTGATAAAACTTAATAACCATTTAATAGAAGAATCTCCAAAGCTAGGAGTGTCACTCCTCCCACAGCATTGCCAAATTTCTAAGGTGGTTTCCAAAAACATTGGAGGATATTGTCCCGCCACCCTGGGCCCCCAGGATCACTGACCATGCTTACCTGACTCCATATAGCCATCTCCCTTAGACTACCTCTAGATGTACCAACTGTCACAAGCATACCAGATTCACCCACAAAAACACATCGTGGACTCTTGGTTCCTGTGTGACACACTGTCTCCTGTGAAAGGAATGTTCATTGTTCAGGATCAATTTTTTTTTAAATGCTAAAATGTTGTGATTATATAGATAGATACTGGGCATTATGGTTTCAGAAGTTTTGCCTACTCTGCCCCAAGTCTCTGGAACCAGTTACCGGATCATCTTCGAACCTGTTCACAAATATCAACTTTTAAAAGTTCCTTAAAGACTCATTTTTTCTCTTGCTTGATTGATTGTTAATGTGTGTTCCTTTGTGAAGCGCTTTGAGCAGTCACTTGTTTGTTTCGGGATTGGCGCTATATCAATCTCATTTATTATTATTATGCGTGTGTATGTGCTACATGTGACACATACTTGTAAGCACAATATCTCAAAAAATAAAGTTCTAGATGAGACTAGATCCCCTATATTGTTAATGTGAAATTTAAAACATAAATATTTTTGTAACATTATGTCTGATTATATTCATACCGGACATGTTAATATTAGTTGATGCAGCTGGTGTGTGCAGATATTTCATGTCTCATTAATATGCATGAGTGGGTGGGGCTAACATGTTTTACGAGTAGTAAGCTTGTAAACATGATATCTCAATACTAGCATGATGGATGTACTTGACAGCTAGATGATCCATGGTGGGTAGATGATCTCTATTGTTTTTGAAGCACAAATGAATAATATTTTGGCTTTAAATGTTTTAAAGCATGATAAAACTTTTTTCTTCAACCATTTATTCTTACTTGATATGGTGATACTAGTATATAGTAATTACATGCTCATGAATTAAAATATTATATAATATATAATCCCATGCATATTAATGAGTTCAAGAATATTGGCATGGTAATGTTATTGGATGAGTCAATGTTTTCTGCTGTGTTTTGGTGCACATCTCATGAATATTAATTAGATGGCAGATTTTAATGTAAAGTTTTTTTGTTTTTTTATTTAAAAATATCCAATTAGCTTCATATGTTATTTAAAGTATATAATCATTTTCTGTTGCATTTACATACTATTTTATTTAGAATAATTATAGGAAATTAATTTATTAATTATAATTATCTGCAATCGATCAGATAAAAATCTCCAATTATGCTATTATTACAGCTAACCTGAATATATTAAACCAGTCTACTTAACTCAAATGACAGTGTTTTTATTTCAAATTGATATATCTCTAAAAAAACTATACATATAATAATTTATCTTGAGGTATGAGATTACTGCTACTACTATGAATTATTTTATTTAACAGGACCTGAGAAGGTTCGAGGTTTAATGGTAACCGATGTGAATTCCCAGTCTATCCTAGTCTCGTGGGATAGTGCCGGGGGACAGTTTGAAAACTACGTTCTCAGTCTTGATCCTAGTGATGGCCTTCCACCATCACCTGTTTTTGTTCAGGTATCAACCAGACTTCAAACCTTTACAAATTTAGTCATAGCAACAGAATATACAGTTACCATAGTAACCAGAAGTGGAAATTTGGACAGCCTGCCATCCACTGTGACCGGGTTTACAAGTGAGTATTAAAAGTATTTATATCTTTTAAAAAAGCAAAAGTGTGAAAATGTTGGCTTTTGAGGGAAAAAAATAATTTAATAATAAAAGTGTTGACAGAACTGATCCTGTAAAAAAATACTTTCAGTAATTGGAGGTTTAAGAAACCCTTTATACAATTTGGAAGTAATTTCTGAGGAAACCACTGTGTTGAAAATGACTGCATTCTATTTCCATATTCCTTCTTCAGCCCCAACAAAACCTACACTCCGCTTTGAAGAATCAAATTCTACGGCGATATTTGTTACATGGAGTGCTCCACTAGGTTATACTCCGGATAGATACGATTTATCTTACAACTCAACTCGGTTTGACGGAAGTAGTATATCTGTGATGGATACCAGCATCAGGAAGTATACCCTCGTGGATCTTATACCTGGTACCAAGTATGACATCCGCCTCTCGGCAGTGGTTGGTGACAACACGGATAGCTCACCGTCTCTTGCCATTGGAATTACTGGTTAGTGTTAGCCTATATAGCATGGGTTCACATTATATATAGCATTAGAATTACCGGTTAGTGTTATCCTATATAGCATGGGTAAACATTATATATAGCATTGGAATTACCAGTTAGTGTTATCCTATATAGCATGGGTTCACATTATATATAGCATTGGAATTACCGGTTAGTGTTATCCTATATAGCATGGGTTAAACATTATATATAGCATTGGAATTACCGGTTAGTGTTATCCTATATAGCATGGGTTAAACATTATATATAGCTGTCTCACAACCTTTTTCTACTGGGGTACAATTTCCCATTTTTGTGGTCCACCGAGTACCACTGTACCATCCAATTGGCAATAATGTAGTATAATAAGTGTACGTATATGCTATACGACGTGTGGCGTGTATACCTATATAGTATAGGCAAATCTAACAATAAGACTTGTTGAATTTATTGAATACAATGTATTCATAGATGCACAAGGCTGATAGCAAACAGTTGTCAGTGTACGGCATGCCATTTTAGATATCAATTGAATTATTGTGCAAAAACTGGGAGAAGCAAAATGAAAAAAAAGCACACTGAATACCATGCTGCGTACCACTAAGGAAGTCAAAATGTACCACTGGTGGTACAGTACCACAAGTTGGGAACCCTTGTTCTAGACAATGATGTACTGCTTGCTACTATGTCAGAGATCAATTTTTCCAAGATTTTCTCAAAAGGTGATTTACCATACTTATCGTGAGCTACTGCCTTGGTTATCAAACTTCTTCCCATCGCGACTCACTTTTTGAACGCTAATCCCGAGGCAAAACAAACTTAACAGAATGACAAAGCCAATGAAGTTTAAAATTTATGATGAGGGAAATGGAAATTTTTTGTCCAAAATCTAGTGACCTTAAAAAATGCCCAGGTGACCAAATTTGAATTATGATACATGTAGTTTGAGACCCAGGGAGCTGCAGTATACTGTAGTACTCATGGAATGTCTGTCATGAGTGGGAATTATATCTGTTGCGTAAATGCATAACTTCTACTATTTTATATTTTAACAGTTCCAGACACTCCAGTAATTAATAATATACAAGCCACCGCCACTACCATCACATTTGATATATCGCTGGATCGTGGATTGGCCGAATTCATCAGAATAGAGAATAGGCCAGATTCAACGATACAGAGAGATACATTTACCCTTGAATATGCCAATGTTGAATTCACGTATACGCTACGTAATCTGCAGCCAGCCGAGCTACACCATATTAACTTTGTTAGCATCTTCAAGAGTCTCATCAGCGATCGTGTGAGCAAGGACATCAGAACAGGTGAATAAAGTTACCGTGACCCTTAGAATAAAATATCACATTATATTAGAGATTTCCTTTCCAGCATACTTGTGGCTGTTGTGGGTTTGACTTATTTCCAACATTTCGGTATAACTTAATTTGTAGATAATTTAGTTACAAAATGTACTTTCAATCAAGAAATTCTTTGTAATTTTCAGGCTTAAACAAACTAAAAGATTGAAAAGTTTCTTATACTACCCTTTACTGTGTTATATATTAAAATTTTGAATAATACTTAACTTTTTGGCCCAGTCCATATCTGTTTTTTGGATAAAACAAGGTCAGGTAGAGTGCTACTTTCTTTTTACGATCGAAAATTGGCCAGGTCAATACCATATTGGGCTGTTCTTTACTTCAGTTGTTCAATACACTGCATTCAAAGCAACTGATTTTCTCACGATAATCAAAACTATCACATTCATGATTACTAATAATAATAATAATGAAAATTTGTAGAGCGCCAATATCCAAAGTAATACCAATGCTCAGTGGCGCTATTTATAGGCTCTTAAAAGTGTTCACATTAGGAGCAAGTTTAATGACAATGGGAAGTGAGTTTGGAAGTGTTGGAGCAACACTGGAGAAAGAGCGTCTTCCATAGCTATGAAGTTTCCACTTAGGCACGTGAAGGAGATATT
>JAODAF010118264.1:0-10611 GCA_027574765.1 Molpadia intermedia | reverse complement strand
AAACCTAACAATGCCAATTTGGATAAACCTCATTTTTAAAATGGCAAGGAATCACAAAACCTTTTGGTTTTCTGGTTAAATTTCACTCTCAGCTATTATCAAGGAATATTTAGACACACCTTCAAGAACAAATGGTCAAACAGGCAGGGTTGAGCCTTAGGTGGTTTGGGTGGTAGAGATTGTGTGTTGTAACTGAAGAAAGAAATTACCCCAACATGTCTGTCTGTAATTACAGGAACCCATCCTTAATGAGAGTAATGTACAAGAACTGGTGAATGCAGAGAATCCAGTGCCAGAACTGCAACAGCTTCCTCGGGGGTCACGGCACACCATTGACTTTATGCTCAGTACCTTATCAAAATTCCCCGAGATTCCACTGAAGGTTGAAGAGGCTATTCTCGGACAGATGGTCGAGGTGATTTCATTTAAGGAGACAAGTAGTGCTATAAATATAAATATTAAAAAGTTGCTTAGGAAAAGTCTTCTTGCTATTGTAAATCATAAAAAGATGAGACGGAAAAATAGGCCATGAGATTTAAACATTATAATCATGGGCTAGTCATGCTGACATTATTCATGTTGCAGAGTAGGGACGAGAAGCAGGGCCATGAGATTTAAACCTTAAAATCCTGGCCCTGTCATTCTGACAAACGGGCCATGAAATTTAAATGTTATAATCCTTGCCATGTCATTCTGATATATTTCAGTCTTTGGCTCTAATAGGGATGACAGGCCATGAGCTTTAGGGCTGTCAACGTTTAGCTAAACGCTCGCTGATTTCCTCACTAAACGTTTCTTGAAACTCCTAAACATTTACACTAAATTGACTTAATCAACTCAACAACCGTAACAGAACAGAACTTTTACAAAGTGAGGAAGTCAACAAAAGAAGATGAAATCGTCATGTCTACCAAAACTTGCGACATGGTAAACAAAACTACCGCTATTGTTCTCTAGCTAATTGAAGCATGAGCAGTTACTGTAAGATATTTGACAGTAAACGCTGCCAACTGAAAATGCGCAAAAGGATTACCCTACATAGCATGAGACCGTGGTGGTGTCAAAGGAAACCAGTAATGATATTACGGCATGAACAAAAACGTTAAAACTTCATCTTTGCGACATGAGGTTTAAAAAAGGAGGGGTGATAAAAAAGACTTACTATCTACTACCAATGGCCTACACGATGAAGGCCTACCATTACCCACAGGCCTAGTACGTATAGTAGTATTACGATGAACAGCTTAGCCACAGCCTAAAATCTTTGGTTTTCTAACACAACATTTAACTAAAAATTCCAGAAAATGTTCCGCATAAGATTTATATTTAATGTAGGCTTGTACAGTGGCCACGGTTTTAGCAATTCGCCGTGATTTAGCTAATGTGAGCTCAATTGATCAAATCAAACATGCAGTTAACATTGCATTACTTATGCTTATAACATTACTTACTGTACCAAAAAAGTTTGCAAAATGGCCTTGCGCAAATTAAAAAAGTATTTGGTACTGTCTGATGTAAACAGCGCCACCTTTTTGCATGTTTCTTGTACAGTATAGGCAATACAGGTGAATATGTACGGTGGAAGCAGTTGAAATTTTTATATTTTTTTTATAGAAATTATAAACATATCTACCAGCTTTGCGAGAATATCATGTCAGTATAGGTTACTGTTGTTTTCTCACTTCTTTTCAACACACAACATTAGGCCTATGCAAGTTTAGAAAAAAAACGTATACACAATAAACAATCATTAATTTTTGCAGTTTTAGTTTTTGCAGATTTGCACGTTTAGTAAAAATACTAAACGTTGACAGCTCTAATGAGATTTTAAGTGTTATAATCTTGACCATCCTGACATGTGTTAGAGTGTTGGGTTCTTGTAGGGACAGAATGCAATCCATGAGATTTAAATGTTGTAATCCTGTCCATGTCATTTTGGCTTCTTAGCCTCTTGTAGAGATGGAAAACTGGGCCATGATATTTAAACGTTATAATCCTGGCCTTGACATTCTGATGTTTCAAAGTCTTGGGTTCTTGTAAGAACGGATAGCAACCCATGATATTTAAACCATGTAATCCTGGCCCCGTCATTCTGACTTGTCGTGGTGTCTTGGCTCTTGTAGGGACAGGACACATGAGGTGTTTGTTTAAACAAGATAAGAATACATCTTTATGTTGTGACCATGTTGTGGAGCCTAAATTGACCGTACTTAGAACATATCATTTCACATATGTGTTATGCAGTGTTGTAATGTTTCCAGTCTGTTGTTTGACCTCACCTGAGTCCCATATGAAATAACTCGAGCCTTGAAACATCAGGATCTTTGTAACAATATCTGAGATTGGCTTAATATCTCAGTAAATATCAAATGACATGGTCCTCATTGCAATCTAATTAAACATAAAAGGACTTGATGGTCTCATTGCTTTGAATGTATCATATAACATGTGCATCTGAACCACTGAGTATTATCATTTTCTGGTTTAATATTATATTTTCTGTTCAAAAATGCACCTTGATTAATAGCATTCCATCCTATATGTAAACTGAGAGTATAAATATGTTAAATTGATAGTGTATTTTATCAAAGACTATTGTATTTAGCTTAATTTAACATGATAATTTATTGTTCTTGTAAGTTAATAAGGGATATTGTTATATAAATATAACAGACGATAAGACTGTTATTAAAGTTATTATCCTTTCTCAAGTTTTGGCTCATCTCAAGATCTATGCAGGTTTGTGAGCTTATGTTTATTGTGCAACATCTGTCTGTCACAGGGATGGTACCAAGGGCATTTGAGGCTACAGGCCCATCCTGGGAAATATTTCAACCTCCATTAGGAAATATATCAAGAAAAATAGATTTCCATTTCCATCTATAATCTGCTACTCGTAATTTGAACTGTACATAGTTCAGGGCTAGCTATCAATCTAGCCCCCCATGTCGGCAAATCCTGGCACCACCTCTTTTCAGTCAACAATTTACACATTGCTTCATATGCAGTCTTTGATGGATCAAAGCACATTGCCAAACAGAAATCCTTGCAGTCATGATGGTATGTAAGTGATCATACACTCATATTCACCACCTTGCCATTCAACCATAGACAATTAAGCAATACCACATAATATTGGTTGCTGGACTTCATTCTAATCTGGTCTAAATACTAACTCTAGTAATCGCTTTCAGTTTATTTTGTAATATTATATTTTGTTTTCAAAATGCACCTTGAGTTTCAATCCATCCTCTCCAAAATCATTAATCCTGTTTGTTGCATATCATACCTAAGAAATATTTATTATCATGTCATACAGAAACACGTAAAGTCAATTCAAATTAAAAAGCTGATGTCGGCAGGTGTTTTTAGAGTCCATTCACACCTTGCCGTATAGCGTGTTTCAAATTGAATGACCTAGTTACTAAGATGGAAAGACTGCTGGCTTTAATTAGGTTTTACATTATTGCAAGCAAGGTTACAAAGAATTGAAAGAAGTAATGAATATAATCTCATACATGTACAGGGAAATGTGTAGCGGTGAGTTGGAAGTGGCTATGTGTACAATAAACATTCCAAAATTGCAAAGATTTGTGGTGTGAAGGATTCAAATATAAATAGAGTCAAGTACTGTAAGTTGAGAGAATTTGCCTGCCATGGTCGAAATGTCAAATATGCTAATAGAAAAGGTGGTTTTTAACATGATACATGGGGACACTAGTGGTGGTATTTACACCCTAGTAATAACTTGTTTGTCCCATGTATAATTGATTGCGAGCACTGGCATCATGGTAGAAATGTCAAATATGCTACAAGATGGTTTGAATATGGACATAGTGGGGACACTAGGTGGTGTGTTTATGCAAGATGCTGTAAAGGTCAAATGCAAGTACAACCTGATATCATCTGCTA
Organism: Molpadia intermedia; assembly: GCA_027574765.1. Taxonomy (NCBI): domain Eukaryota; kingdom Metazoa; phylum Echinodermata; class Holothuroidea; order Molpadida; family Molpadiidae; genus Molpadia; species Molpadia intermedia. The sequence goes on along the minus strand of JAODAF010118264.1, from coordinate 6,699 downwards.
AGTGGTTTGAGCATGATACATGGGGACAATTGGTGATAGTTTTAGCTTACTGCAAAGGTCAAAATATAGGTACACCAGAGATTAAACAAACTTTGCCATGGTGTAGTAAGGTCAATTTTATGCATTTAGACCAGGTCGATATATAGAATAAGAATATTCAGTATATATACACTAGTAGTATGACCTTGACTTGTTTTGACATGGAAGTTTCGACTTCACTACCATGGCAAAGATGTCCTAATCCTCTCACTTCATGGTACATTGAAACATGTAAAGCTATCTCCACTTAAACTAGACCTGCAGTTACTAGCCTGCTCAGTAACACATGGTAATATAACACAATCTTTGAAACAATACTGCAAATAAATGTTTACATGTACAATTTGTGGTGACATTGCCAGTTTTCAACTATTGGGCAGATCTTTTGGGAGTAAGGGGGTAGGGGTGGTCACAAGTATATGGTCCTTTAGGATTGTCTATTAAAAACTCCCAACCATGACTCTCAGATAGGTGAGAACTAGGTGGAAGGCCTAGGGGGGCCTAATATACAAAATAAGGAATTGTCTAGCTCAAATTGAACACCTTTTATGTTTGATTTTAATGAATGTGTGATATCCACCTCTGCAGCCCCCTCAAAATGTCATAGTACACTTGGGCACTTGTTTCTAGATGAGATCTAATGAAAGTTGGAAAATATATCTATTAATACAAAGACAAATTAAAACTTTGGAGGTTTATAGGATCTTTTCTTCTTAAAAGACTTGAATTACAGTCAATCTGACAATAATGAATGAAAACTGTAAGCAAGGGCTACTCTCTTTTATACAGTTTGAATGTCTCAATGAAGTACAAAAAACCTTAGCATATGGCCAAAAAATCCCAAGCTTTGTGAGTCACCACATTTACAGTTTCCAAAATATTCTGTATCTAATATACTTTAAATCTTACACATATTGCCTTTAAACCACTTTCTGGATATAATAATTAAGTTTGCAACAATATAAGTATCGTTTTTATGAAATAAACAAATTTGAGAATTTCAATTTCAAAGAACAAAACACTGGAAATGTGTTTAATAATTAATATTCACATGAGCATTTTAATGAGAATATATATAAATGTAAGAATTCATGAAGAGAAGAGATTGTTTGGCCATGTCATAAAATGAAGTGTAGAAGACTATGATATAATCCTAAAGCAGATGTTTGATGCTTAAAAATGTTTCAAATTTCTTAAAGGTGAATGTCAGCAAAATAGAGAGCTATCAATGTAATAGTTTCCACATGAACCTTAAGCTAGATGACAAAGTATGAGGTAGTGGCATCTAGCCATGTGGGGAGGGGTGGTAACCAAGTGGAACATGCCTCACAAAAATCAGTGCGGAAACATAGTTGGTACCCCCTAGATGACATTGGCTCCCCCCTGCTTACATAATCCTGGCTACACGACTGATGTGAAGTGACTACACGTGATTGTTGTCATCTAGATACCAATGGTCATAATGACTCTTGGTTGGAGATGGATGACTACATTCTACAGACTATATAAAAACAATACCTTAGGTGCTGGGAACACCCTGGGAAGTTTGGCCTAAAATCATTACTTAGTACAAGTTTTCATGAAATTCCAACTGCAACAGAATGCAAGCAAGCAAGCAAGCATTGGCCGCTAGAAAGACGGCAACACCCATGTGTTTTTATTCACTACTGCTTGGCGAAAATTCCATCAGAGATTTCTTGATCTAAATGTAACTAAAATGGAAGGCACACTGCATACACAGACAGAGCCAGATTGTGATTCAGAGACATGTATTTGGTCAACACCGGCAGACTATTTTTGTGTATGTATCTAGGAATCTACAATACCCAAATAAATAATTTTCTCTTAATTCCTTTTAATAGCATGACCAATGTCAAAAGCAAAATTTATTATTAGTTCTCTACAATTTTATCAAGGAGTTATGAAATATATATTAAACTTGTAGACCTTTGTTGCATAAAATAGTTAATGTTCAAGTTTTTGGTTAAAATCTTTCAGCTACAAGAGTCTCCACCAGTCTTTCAGAGTCTGGGTTCGATTTACCGGTTCAAGCATTAGATCTGGTGTGTTGTCTACCACATCTTTAATAACAAAATGTGATAAAATCTGTATCTAAATAACACATATTTTGTTCTACATGCCTGAACAGAGGTCATTAACACCATCTTTAAGAACACTGGACGTTCATCTAGATACTCATAATATGAAGAACATTTTAATCACGACAGAGCGAGGCACATCCTTCCATTGCAAAGCTTAATTTCCCATACATTGTGTATGTTAAGCTAGTACCTACACTACAGTGTATATTACTTTCAACAGTTTTCTTATACTTTAATTAAGGTACACCATATCAGAACTATCATATAAAATAATATTTAATATCACAAAAAATGGATATAGCCATGACCCCTCTTAGGGCCCACCCAACAAATTGAGTTATGTATGTAAAATTTGTTTCCAAATGAGTTCTGCCACTCAAAAAAAGGCAAGGTCCTTAAATCTTGGCTCCCCCCCCCAACATTGGGACTGTGCCTACCAATATTGGATTCATTTCATACGCCTGAAAACTGACACCTGAAGTTTAAAAAAAAAATAAGAACATGTAATTTTAGTGTAGAAACTAAATTTTCACATACATATCTAACTATAATATACTGCTTTCAATAATTTGCAACGGGGATATGTTCATTCTGAAGTGAAAAACTTGGCATCCATAGTATACAGGTACCTTCAAAATGAATGACAAATGGCCTATATTATATACCCCAAAATAGGTATTCATATCAACAAGAATTGATTAATGAATAATTTTCCACATCTTATCTTTCACCAAACCACCATTATGAAACAATCATTTCATATTGGTTTAATTGTTCCCATGTTCTATTGACCTAATATAGACTTGATCTACATTCTAAAAAATAAGATTTGGAAATAAAAACCAACACCTCTAGCAATGATAATCAATGCAAAAACAGCCGCCTTTAAGGAGCATTAAGAATTTAAGAGATGATGCATTACGAGAAATGTTACATTCGCATCCATCTGTACCCAACATTTTATTTCATTCAATTAATAAGATTATTAAATGGAGGTCATATCGCCAATGATGCATATATTAATCAGAATCGACAGACTTTATTATTCAAACTAATTATTTTATAACCAGCGAACTGTTGAATAAAGGATTACAGGATTTGTGGAATTATGATGGCATTCCTTGTTTAGGCTGCATACTAACATGTTCATTAACTCACTGACAAACAACCACTATACTCTTAGCCTTAATCTGTCTTGTGTTCGTCTGGGTACAAGGCCAGTGATATGTTGTTTATTGAACTAGTGTTCACGATAGCATGTGTTCTGGTAGTCCTTGAACAGAACACTTTGCTTCATGGTCCTTACCTGGCCTAGACAACTGAACAGATGCTATGTTCTTGCACAACTGCTAAAGAAATATTTTGGAAAAGGTACTGAGTAAGAATGATATACAGTATATGGTGCAGATGAAATCACTCTGGGCCTCAAATGGCTCATATGAGATGACCCACAGGTTTAGAGCCCCGTTTAAGGACGAGTACTATTCAGGAGAGCCGTTTTTCGATATATGCCTTGAAGAGGATTTTGAAGACATTTTGAGCTCCAGCAATACTTTACACATACTGTACCAAATCTTATTTTCCCACAAGAACATTCCTCTTTTGCTTCACTTTAATATTATGTTACTGGCCAGCTCTTGACCTCTTTTTTGATTCTATGTTATGAATAGCCAAGAAAGTTTTAGCTCACAAAATTGGTTCATAGTTCAAAATGATTTTACCTCAATTTATACTACAAGTTATTGTCAATGTATTGTTATTTCTCTGATCAAACCCTAAGACTCACTCATTGAATGTTTCAAGTTTTGTGGCCTTAGTTAATAATGAGGTGCTCAAAATAATCAATACAACTCTTAAATATTAATCAACAATGCTTCCTGCAAGGGTGGAGTGAATGGTGTTAAATATCCAACGTTATGGTGTTTGCTATCAGTCAACACCATGCATAACACTGTCCTTTGATGGTTGAATTGAAGATTAAACTTAACTTTGAAGCTATACCCATGCAAAGACAAAACTATAAAAAGATACATTAGGCTTAAAATCTTACATAGTCCTTGATAAATTCTTTATGCTCCTTGCACTAAGTTAACTTCACTAAATCAACCGCACGTTGTCATGATATATTCATCTATAATTACAGGCCTATCTCAAAGTGCAAAAGTGCACCTTATCAAGTATAAAAGTTCAGACTGATATCTCTGAAACGGTATGTGGAGAGTTTGTAATAAGCACATGTACACATATATTGCTACTCTCTTAAATGTTTTCATTCTTTAGCGCTTGACCGATCTGGTAGCCTGTGATCTTGTTCCAATCAATCTTGGTTCGTGTGATTGGTAACACGCGCCTCAGGGCTTTGAATGTGGTGTCGGACATTATCAAGTAGTCCTCGCTCAGGGCTCCTTGGTATTCGCCTTCTGATTCTTGCATCAACCTAACAAAAGCTTTTGCTGTCTCGGCCTCACTCTGTTAAAAGAAAAACTCACTTTTTATTTACAGCTAAATCTCACCATAACTAAAGAAGTAGTATCATGTATTAAGAACTCTTATATATCCCAACACACACTTACTTCTTGTTGTACTAAGAGAAATGCATGAAAAAGAGAATCATGGCAAGGTAAAGAGATGCATTTTCAATATTTTAAATTGCTCAAACAGCAGATTTAAACAAACAATGGCTATATGACCAGGCACATAGACAGGATTAATGTTTGTGGGCTATAGCCTCAATGGCTATATGACCAGGCACGTGTACAGGATTACATGTTGGGAGGCTATAGCCTTGATCATGTAAATGATGGCCATATGTCCAGGCACGAGGGCAGGATTACGTTTGTGGGCAGTAGCCTCGATCAAACAAAGGCCATATGACCAGGCACGTGGGCAGGATTAAATGTATAAACAAACAATGTCCACATGACCAGGCCCAGGCACTTAGGAATCATTAAATGTTTGTAGGTTATAGCCCTGATCATGTAAACGATACCCATATGACCCCCAAATGTTCTGGGTGTATTAAACGTTGTAAGGTGCATATAATGTTGCAAGATAGTGAAGCAATTAACAGAGGTTAATAATAACCATACTAAGTATATAAAATGATCACACAAGTTAATTTCAAACTCATTCATTCAGTTACGTTTTCACATAGATTCAAAATTCCCAACAATTTTAACATTCCTCAATGTCTTGATTCTGTTCAGCTAAAACGTTCGAGATTGTGTAATAAATTATTCATGAGTTTTCACAGATGATGTCACAGCTCCACGTTGTTTTGATTCTTTGATACTATGTGTATAGTAGTACTTAACTATGCTGATGGGACAAGCTTACAGTTGTTCAATAAGGGCTTCAAATGCTTCCAAAGCAATTTACTAGCAATTCCAGAACCAGCGAGATCTAGAGCTTGGTTGCATGCAATCTAAACTGACAAGATTTCACTTGCAAGGTATGATTATAAAAGTAGATGTTTTCAAAAAACACTTTGAAAGAAAGACGGCTTTGTTCGGATATACGAGGCAGCATTTGGCTTAAAATCTCAAAAGAAAACCAACCAGCCAATGCTATTTATAATATTTTCATGAAAAGTCACTATAACATCTGGAAACTGTAGTTTTGAAAATGTAGAAGTAGAATATGTTTATATTTAAATAGAATACAATTACACTTTCAGTAAAAGTGATAGGTAAATGGTAAAATGGCTTGCCATATGGCCTCCTGGTAAGTTCACCTGATCTTGAGGTGAAGGTCTTACGTTTGAATCTCAGTGGGTCAACTTTTTCCTGTGATAGGTGTTTTGTTCTGAGATTTAACATCCTTTGTCATTTGCCCAGTGCTTGTTGATTTGAATTTTTAAACATATTTTTATGTGAGGATCATTTCCAATCACTACTTGAGGTACATGAATAATAACAGCACTTTATTCTGGAAGGGCATTAATGTCCCTTATAAGTATTTCCTCAGTCTCTGATCGGAAAGATGCTCTTTCGGCTGTTTTGTATAACAATTATGGAGATGCAAGATAAATCCTCACTCAATAATACAAATTTGCCTTAGATTATAGACTAAGAATATTACGAGGATATGGTAGGTTGGATTCAATAAAGCTCCGTATGAGTAACTTACTCCGATCTGTAATTTTTCTTTGATGTCTTTATGGCTGACCAGCTGGACATTGCCATCTTCATAGTAGTGGACTTGAACTTTCAGGATTCCCTTCACTTCCGCTGATGATGCAGATGTGTCAAATGTTACTGCCCATTGCGACCTCCATCGACCATTCCTACGAGAGAGATGGATGTAACTATTAGACAGAATTATCATATACATATGTGACAGTATATGTTATAACCCTGGTCTAACATTTGCGAACTTGTCAATGTCTCCACAGATTATGGACACAGCTATCGGATACTTTCCCGTTTGGACTTCAATTCATCTTAACTATATATATAAATACCAGAACGCAAGTGTGCATAGATGGTTCCGATGCAATATTTAAAATGATTATTATGGAACATAGGGGAGGCACACTGGATCACATAAGGCATAATAA
>JAODAF010118153.1:0-10612 GCA_027574765.1 Molpadia intermedia | reverse complement strand
AAGGCGAAATTCAATATCAATCTTGTCTAATTTATATCAATGTGACTTCAACACACGGGTACAAAATAAAGTCAACTGACCTCACACAATTCATCGTCTATGGTAGGTTGAATCCAAAAGCTATGTAGGGTAATATTCTGAAACACGTCGACCATAACTTGTAAAATGTAGCCTATAAAATAAAACATTGTAAGAGATAGATGAATATACTGTGTAAAAGAAACCAAACGATCATTGTTAAAAGTACTACCGACTAATTTGATTAAAGGGAGAAAAACCGCAAGAGAAGGGAAATAGTCTCAACTGGACCTCTCAAAACACTAATAGTATATAGCTAAAATGTTGAAAAACAATCTACATTCTGTTTTTTATTATATAATCTATAATTTATATCTCTGTATTCTGATATGTTTGCGTAATTAGAAAACCCCTGGTGTTTTCTTTAGGAGAAAATCTAACAGTATTTGATTACGACATGTTTCAGGTCATTGCAGCAATGTCGAGGCGATATCCAGAGAGCTGTAAGTATAACATCAGGAGTAGGTTCAAGTCCTGCTCGTGCTTTATTCCCCTAATTCAAATTCCTTTCCCTTGTTCATAAAGAGGTGTTTGATTCGAGTCTCAGTGAGATCGAAAACCTTTTCAAAGCTGGTTCTTGTATTACATTATACAATTATATACCATTATATATGATTATTTATATGTAATAATCATAAATACATGAGAGGAAATAAGAGGACCAAAATGATACAGATTTAGTTTCAAAGGTACTTAATGAGCGATGGGATTACATAACATCCTGACCTACGGTAAGTTTTATGACCCGATAACTAATGTCATACCTCCATCCTGGCCCAAGGTCCGCTTCACGTGATCTGCTCCACTCTTTATTGTGGCTATCTCAAGTGTACGGTTCCATTGCTTTGTTTTATCATTATATGCTTGCTTCCAAAAGCAAAACCCATCATCAAAATCACATCTTATATAGCCATCTGTGTGAAGCATTGATAATATGTGAATTTAGTTACAAGTTACAAGTGAGTTGGCAAGGAATCAACATCGATTACAAACAAACACTGCGACTTAAATGGCAAGTAGAGACTAAACAAAAGTCTCCATAAAAGCTCCAAACTAAGTATAAATATTTTTAAAAAGACATAAATTTATTAGAAGGAGTACAACGAAGAATGACAAAACTAATACCAGGAATGCAGAGCAAACCGTATGAGGAAAGATATAAAGAATTAAGACTAATGACAATAGAGCAACGTTATATGCGCCAGAATCTCATTACGTTTTATAATATAACGCAGGGAAGGATAGATATTGAAATTGATGACTTTGTAGAAATTATAAGTGACAGTAAAACTAGGGGAAATTCTAAAAAGATAACACCACCAACAGTAATATTTGAAATAAGGACTTAGTTTTTAATAGAATATGGTAAACATAAAATAGATTGCCAGAGACAGTAGTTGCAGCCCCAACACTCAACATATTTAAGAACAGACTAGAGGAATGCGGGATCTTTAAGGGTCAATAGACCTCCTATCCAGCAGACTCTTCTAAGCTAAAGACGAGAGGGTGGCCATCTAGGTAAATCCAGGTCATTATATACTACGTATAATAGCAATATATTTGTTGAGTACATTATGAATACCGTTAATATAAATAAATACAGACAATCACAAATGATAACATAAGTTACGATGTTTACCTCAACATTCCAAGAGTTTACCTTAAATAATCTCACTACAAACAATATGTTCTTATACCGTACTTATCGGATATATATATAAATTGATCTCATTGATAAACAAGTAATTCAATATGTTAGTTCGAAGACAGATAAGATGTTATATTCCATCCGCAAATTAACAATTAACAAATGAATTGCTCCTAAGAGTTCTGTATCTGAACCACATTTGAGACTCACCACAGTCCCTTTCATCTGATCCATCCAAGCAACAATCTTTTGTGAAGTCACATTTCTGGGAAGACAAATAACAATGATCGCCATTTGAACATTTGTTGCTATTTTCTGAACACGAAGTTTCACAGTGTAGACTGACATCATCAATGGCGTACCCACCTAGCTGTTGATAAGGATTACCTTCTGAAGCAGTAATTATCACCTGAAAGGTAAACCAGGAAGATCGATTATATGCATCGATGATGTGACTGGTATAACTTTTGTAGAATGTAGAAGACTGTTCGCATATTACGTCCACGTTACTCTAAATTGTATGAGATCCATATCAATTATGTTATACTTAAAAATACCAACAAATATACAATCTAATATCACTCGTCGTTCTTGGATATCCATGTTAACAGTATCAAATGTATTACATGTATCTTATATATCGATCCTCTCATTATTCAATGGATATACGGTATTTCAATTCAGCAAGAATGTCTGCTTCAACGTCTTCGACAAACAGATAATCAGTATTTCAACCCAAATCTCGCCTATATCAAAACATATTTTAAATTCCTTGCCTCTTTAGGTGCAATACATCTCGAAATATCGAGAGGTAATTGTTTCCATCTCTCGAATTGATTAATTGTATTGGATAACTTGAAAAGTTTTATCTCCATTTTGTCATGCTGTCTGACTGTAACTGAGAGTGTGCCATCATAGCCAAATGGGTAGTACCACAAGATCATCAAACAATTCGAACTGGTCGATAGCGATAGCGCAGGGCTCTCAATGTGAGCGATGTCATCTTGTGATAAATCGTTAACATTAAAGTATAGAAACTTTCCTGTAGAAATAAACAATAAATGGGTGAAGTGGTGTGCCAGTTTCCAGTTGGTATCAAATTAAATAATTCCAATCACAAGTCAAGCGTCATATATCAATATACTTTCATAAGACCCAGGAGTGGGGTAAGAGGAGTACCACACTTTAAAACAAAATATATAAATATTAAAATATATAAAATATTCATAAATATGAACGTATACTTTTGCTACTTGCGAAAATACAACGTCCCCGGGCGATGCATTGCTCGTATAGGTGTAACCTTAACAATGAAACAAATTTGTAGTATATATACAATGTTAGAATACTATTGGAGGTAGCGATGTGAGATTCTGAAGACGTATCGTCAACGTTGGTAGAACAGAAAAGCGGCTACTGAAACGAATGTGTAGTATCTGACAGACTGACACGAAAGTTGTTATGGTCGCTTTTGATATAAGCTATACATATCTTTTAGTAAATTAGCAGCTAACATACCTGCGTTGGAGGGCCATGTCGTATGGTCTGATGAGATGTCGTAGCTTTTATGTAAAGATCCGTGTGTCCAAGACCGAGCCGCTGCGATGTTATTGTTCCATCCACACAGATTTATGTCAAATGGGCAGTTAAAGGCTTCAAAGACAACACAGAGATAACTTATGACAAACAAGACACGGAACTCCGGTATAATGGCGCATTTCGTTCTTACTCCATTGTTTGATCGAGCATGTCGGCTACCTACGTACGGTGTATCTCATATATATATAGTCCGACTTTTGTCCGACTAAAATTTGACAATACTAATTTTGGTTGCTGGCAGCTGCAACTTTTCAGCCTTGGCTACTACGCCATATGCCAAGTCCATCCTTTCGCGTTTTATGAATTGCCCATCGACTGCTCACGAAAGCTTTATAGTCGACTTGTCAACATTGCATTAATGCTTGAGACTTTTTGTCATATGGTAGTTACCGGTGGTTCACCACAAACTCTTGCCCAATAATTGAAAACAAAATACCCGATGATATACTTAAATCTAAATAATAAAGATAGGCACCCACCTTGCACATGCACGCCGATGGTACAGATTGCATCATTGCCGGCAGAGTCACTACACGTACAGGTAACATTAGTACTACCAACATCAAATGAGGAATTACTTGCAGGAAAACACTTTGCATCTTTGCGAACGTCGATATTGTCAGTACAAAACGCAGACCAGGTGACTCTTGATTTAGTATTATATTCTTCGTTTGTACTTACAGTTCTTGATGATGGGCAGTTTGCTTTTGGATTTGTCACATCTGTTAATTGAAAATGGGTTGCATGTGTAAGACAAGTGATGAACATTTAGGCCCCTGGAAACGGGGAATGAATCCACCCTCCATGGCTACTGCCTCCCCCTATCGGTTACCAATCATCGTAACTACATAATCTATTCTAGAATGTATTAGTTATCTAAACAATTGTTTACAAGACCTTGTTCAGTCTATATGAGTTAACTCATAATCCGTGTCCATGTTCGGGAGGTGATGAATGGTTATTTAATAAAAATATTACAAATATTTTAAAATAAATATTTTTAGGACAAGGTGTCATATGAGAGGTAATTTTGTCAAGAATTCAAGTTTTCAAAGTGTCCGTAATGGCCGCTACAATTCTGTTTTTGTTCCTTAAAACTTAAATACTTTGGAATTAAAGATATATATATCCCAATCACCCATTGCCTGAGGCATTTTATTTTATTTTCCGCTTTCGTTGGACTCTTCATTATAGATACAGTCTTCGACTAAATGGTATTGCCTAAACCTCGCTCCCTGCCTCATGTTGTATTCTGAACACAGGGTGCTCCATGATCTGAACCGTTTCATGTTACTTGATTGTGTGTCATGCAGATGCTTTCGTTGTACTTGTAATATTGTTGTAAATGTTTCAGTAGGCCTATCTATGTCAGTAGAATAAGACACGATTTCATCTAAGTGACGCCAAAATGCCTACAGTTTATACGCAAATAAATTGCACAATAAAAGACACTAAAAATATAATAAATATTGCGTAATATTTTTGTTGCGCGTATTGTTTCAAACAATTCCAAGTGCGCTTCTGGCTTGTCATATCTATCAATGGAAACGGTTAGTGGGGTGAAGGAGTATGTACTGGGCGTGCTTATGTACCGACATGATGCACAACCCAGTACACAGAAATAGTGTCAACACTCATGGATGGGTTTGATGGGCATGTAAGTAAAGCTGAACGGGATGAAGCTGTTCAAGGGCAGAATACATTCCTAAAACCAACTAGTAATAAACATACCCATGCATGGAAATCACAAAAGGACGAAACATCGTAAATTAATTTAATCCTTAATGGAACTAGTGAGCCAACTGAAATGAGTCAGTTATGACGAGCAAAATGTACACACGTCTTCACAGTTATACACATAACATCTTGTACATGTCCTTAACTAACAACTACGGTACATACCAAGTTTTAATAAATTCAGACTTTCGGTTGCATAGTTATTGCAATTTCAAAATTTGGTCATTTGATCCCGATACCTCATTAATATTCATGATATGAGCACCATATACAATAGGGTTCTTGTACTCACTATAATGCATCATTATACAAAGTATGACACTATTCCCCGATTTAACGCGAATCGAAGACAAAGTGTCACATAGCCCCACATACACACACGCCGGTGAATACAAAAATGCACAATTTCTGCTTAACCCTCAATGGAACAAATGATCCAGATGACTCAGGTATGACGAGCAGAATGTACACACGTCTTCACAGTTATATGCAGACCTCGAAACTGAGAGTAGCTATCGGAACAATCAGCCACAACATGGATGAATGTTATTGTTCGTGATCAATAAAAGTATAACACCGAAAACTGTATCACATATAGAGGCGTTAAACTGTATGTAAGGTTAGCTGAAGAGACATCACATTGAGAAAATGTGGTATTTAAAAATAATCGATACCAATAATTATATGTTTTTTCAAATAATTATAGTTGGCACTATGTTGAAAATGATAAAATGAAAACTTGATATATGTCGAACCAAATACAAAGTGAGTGCATGTTAGCCACCGGTGGTCCACCACTGCCTTGGTCATCACTTTGAGGATTATACAGCACCATGTGTGTGCTTGCAATATTATTACTAACCTTGAACCTCTATGGTAAAATTACACTGAGAATTATTCCCTGTATATTTACTGCAAATACATATGATGGAAGTGTTCCCAACATCAAGTAAGGAATTGCTTTCAGGAAAACATTCGGCTTCTATTAGACCGGAGAAATTGCTAGTACATTGTGCAGACCAGGTGACTCTTGCTTGTGTATTATTTTCTTCATTTGCACTTACTGGTCCTAAAGTTGGGCAGTGCGCTTCAAACTCGTCTGTTAATAAAACAAAAACGTGGGTGAAATTATGAACAACAAATTACCCAGAATATACCCAGAATATACCGCATATGTCGTTTCAAATCACTGTACGTATTTTTCAATGGATTAACCTCAACATCAGATATTGTACGTAGCTATAAGCGTCGTTTCTGTCGGCCAATAGGATGACATGTCACTACTTTGTACACTTGTAGCATTGACAATTGTTAGAACGCTATTTTGTCCTCGGGCGACTAATGCGTTATTGGAGGCCTTATAACGACCTATGTGTATCTTTTTGGGAAATATATATTTCAGATTTTAAATTGTAAAAGTACTATTGTATCTGAATAGCATGTGTAATACATAATAATACTAAACACTATATAATACACGAATAGGGCAGGTCTAGTGGTACGCACTTATACTTTCATGTAGACGGGTATGCATGGACGTTGGCTGCGTTGCCTTCTCGCCCGAGTTCGATTCGTGGCCGAGTCATACCAAAGACTTTAAAAAAGTAGAACCTGGTGCCTTCTCGCTTGGTGCTCAGCATATGAGATTGGAGTAGGGTATCATAGGAGACGGCCTGACCGTTGTGGCCATAGTGGCGAAATGTAAATTAAACGTTCATGTAGCCATACGTGGATTATCTTAATAATAAAAAATGTGCGTATAATAATCACCACAGTTTTGTTCATCTTCTCTTCCTCTGCAATCATAAATGCCATCGCACACCAAGTCAGATGGTATTTCAGTCGCCTTCCATTGTATGTCTCCAAGCCTGGCAGGGCAGGTAAACATGGCACATGTTACAGCTAGGAAGAACAAAAATACACTCATATATTTTGCTTTACGAAGCATTTGTTTCACCGTTTGAATAGATTTTTTCAGCTGGACTGTACTTTGTATGAGAAACACCAAAGTCTTTCGCAACTTCTTTACACTTGTTTACACTCAAATTGCAGATCATTGTCAGACATAACCTCATCGGGTATTCCATGTCTCGCAAAAAGTGCATGGTTACGTTACCAGTTGCTGCCCTGCTACTCTAAGCAAATGTCTATATATGGAGAAGTAATCAACTAATAACAAATATTACTTATAGCTAGAAAGAAACGTATTGATACTAATTTTCTGCCAATGACTTTGTGGCACTTTGTGTCGTTTGATATGTTCTTTTGTGTTTCCATTCTGGTAGGTGCGACATATCTCCCATTTCGAGCTAGAGCAGGTAATCATGGACCAAGGTATCTTTGGCTCAAAATTTACTCTTCACAATGCCGAAATGGCCTTCCTTGAATTCTACCAAGCATTTCGTGTCTTACTCTCATGGAAGTATCAACTGCAAGTTTTTTTCTCATTTGAAGAGAAGACCAGAATAGTGAATTCTTTTTTATAATTCCAGTATTCTCTCATATCAAACTGGAATTTGTGACCTTGTTTCAGTCCATCAACATTGAACACGTGTAACTCTCTTGTTTACACTCTTGTAAACATAAATCCTTGTTGGTTGCATTTTGGAACTCTGCAAAGTAGGTAAATTATTTACGTAGTACATCATTATTATAAGTTATGTTGCTTAGATATGCTCTTGCAGTGTCAGCTGTTAAGAGCTATATTCCAGATCTATACATCACTTTAACATCATAAATCAGAAATCTTTGGAGGCGGGAAGGAATTGAAACCACTCTATTCTTCGTGATATATTCTAGAGGTCTATGATCGGACTCAATCACTACTTTTTTCCCATACACCTAATAGTGAAAACGTTCACAACCATAAACTATGGCTAATATTTTCTTCAATTAGGGCGTATGCCACAATTAGTGCTCGAGACGCATAAGATACCAGTCTATCATTTTGTAATAAGTATGCTCCGAGTCCACGATATGAAGAATCTACCTACATTTTGACTGGTTTAGTCACATAACATATATAGCAAAGACGTTGTTGTTTTAACTTAACAAAATCATCTTCATTGCTCTCCATCCATTGCCATGTAACATTCAAATTCTCCATTAACTCACGTAATAGTACAGCGGCTGTGGATACATTTGGAATCAATTTTGGGTAAGGTTTCTATCCCTTACCATCTTGAAGACTGCTCTTTGACTGTCCCCAAACTAAGATATAGTCAATACAGACTGTAAACCCCGTCTAGCTCTTCAAATAACCTATATCTATACCAACAGGGACGTTAAATGTGCATAATGTAGCAATCTCTTCAGTGAGTTTGACCTGCCAGAAACCAGGATCAAGTTATTCTACATCGCCATCGAATGTATTCAATGTGTAGGATGATATACTTTCTCGTTACCTCTAATGACATCCTACCGTCATGCATCATTACTTAATCGCTTTATCTGCAACTCAAATTTGTGCACACCAGATAGGTAGCCTAGACAAACGTATGCTTCTTTATGCTCGTTAACTATAAACCGACCAAACTTAATTTATTATGGTCCTCTACGACACTGACAATACTTTGTTCTAAACAATAGTTTTTACATGACTTTGTACCTAGCAATGTGTTAACAGTGTTATTTGCTGTGGATTAAGTTTCTAATACAACGACGTTGGAATAACATTGGCTTGTGCACCAGTATCCAATTTTCATGTTACTGGCTTATTGCTTAATTAAAGTGTTACCTGCCAATCCTCGTTCGAGTGATGTTGTTCCTAATTATTGACGATACCAACAAAAAAAATCTGCCAGTTCATCATCACGGGCATTCTCAGTTGCAGTCCTCTGAACCGTATTGAACTTTGTTTGCTATTCTGGGTTAGCGGTACGTTAACGACCGTGACTCAAAATGATTTGATCTTCCACAGCGATTGCATACATGACATCAGGGGCGGATTTAGGGCGGGTCTGAGTGGCACATGCATGGCTCCCACATTTAGGGCTCCCACATGCTCCCAAATGTCAAAACTAGCTTAAAAGAGGTAACGGTTTGTATTGGTGTTGCGTGCAGATCCGTCAAAGTGTCAGTCACTTTGATAATGACATCATACAAAGGTACGATTTCAGTTACTCCTTAAAAGTCAACCGAGTAACCATAATACCGTCAGCTACTCTAGCTAAGTACAGCTATACGGTACCACTCGCTTATCGACAAGTCCAGCACAGATTTTATGGATCCGCTCCTGCACCATAATTTGTCTTTGCTGTAGTTAATTATAATTTCACCATGCAATATGCATACAGCTCGTAGACTACATGGTGAATTACGGGTGAATGTGTCTGTGCACATAGGGCCCAACATTTGGCTCTCTGAGATAGTTAGCTAGAGATATTTAGACAATATGCAGCTGGCAGGGGATTCGGGGATACATTCTGCTACATCGGATGTTTTTCCTGTACCCAACCAAGGACTCTTTGAATTTACCCGTGTGGAGTGTTTTTTATAGAACCGCAGAGACTCTGGGACCCGACCAAGGTTCTGCGTGCTCACTCTGCCCCTGGAACCAACGTTTTTGCAAAATGCGAGATATTTGCCTTTAGACACCGCTAAATAACTTGCCTTTGCTAGGGCACTACCAGCGTTCCCCACTCCCATACCAGTATTCTATACACCATAGACCCTACCCACATTCACACAAAATAATAGTAATTAAACCAAACCATTACTCTGTGTGACCTTGCATTCTGACCCTACTGTCGTCACGAATTTATACTGTACAGCACCCGTGCCATCCATTCATGTTCTGTAACTGTATTCCCGAAAATACGATAGCTTTAATTTTGAACGATAATTGGAACACAAGCTGCGATCTGTGCTATACATATATTATATAAGTTAATGTATGATTTAAATAATTTTGCATACATGTGCGTCTCAAGCTAACCTTGAAAGCAAATGACCTTCCATGAATAATACGTTATTGATGCGGCAGTTTAAAGAGCGATTTTCTCTATATTTTGCGTTGACTCAAGTTAAAGAAAGACAGTTTGGACAGTTGGCCCACACATATATGACAAAATATTTGTGATGTTCTAGAAAGGATTAAAAGATGTTGAAAACTCAGTGTAGCGCATACATAATCATAGGCGTTGGAGGAGGGGATTTATCTCCTCAGTCCAAAACGTAGAGGCTGAAAGGACTATATAAAATAAGTAGCCTATAAAAAAAAACTTGCGAAATTATAGTATATGTAACACGCACTTCCCAAAACATGTCAAAACTTGTTATTTTAGTTTTCTATATGTTAAACAATGCCATGGCCGTGTTGCTCAGTGTCTTGTTACGTTAAAATTGCTATATCTGCTAGCGTATACGTAATGTAAAGACCTCGATATAAAGGTAATCAAGTTTTGAAGTGCAATCTCGTTACAAGACTTCCTTTAAATAGTGATGTCCGTTTACGCTATGTGTAATTAGTGCAAACTAAATTATATCTAGTATATATCTTAGCCTATGGGTAATGAAAATTTACACTCAGCAAGATTGAGAAAGAGAAAC
>JAODAF010118042.1:0-10613 GCA_027574765.1 Molpadia intermedia | reverse complement strand
CCCCCAAAAATATATATAAAAAAATTAAAGAAATAACTAGTTACAATTTGCCTTGTTCTTAAAAGTATACAATTGATGGAGAATAAAGTTGGATAAATCCCTGCTGGTTCACCCTTTCACAGACAATACAGCGTGATCTAGTTTGTTAGGCAGATTAAACACAATAGAACCATAGTACTCAATATTATAACAAAGAAACATCAGTAGATCACCATAGCAACCATGACATGTTGGGTATTTCAAACAGGATCCAATCAAACAATAAGTCACCAATGAAATATAACTGGTCAGATTTAAACCTTTACTGTACCTTTACTGCTCATTGAAAGCATTGTTTGATATTTTTTGTTGTGTATCATGATGAATGATCATCATATTATTTGCCGGATTATAGAGAAAGTTTGAGATTTCATGTTTCAAATAGAATGGGAAAGATGAGATGATCAGATGAATTCATACCTGAGCAACATTTGGGGGTACATCACCAAACCTACCATACTATCTCCTCATAACAGACCTTTGGGGGGAGGGGGGAGAGGGATCATCACAAACCAATACATAGGTGTTACATACCTGTGCGAGTCCAAGGTGTCTGGAGACATTGTCTGATAAGTACACAATGTCACCCTCTTTAGAAAGTACCAACAAGAAGCCCTCCAGAGCTTTGGGGTAGAGGGACTCTAACATCTTATCTCTCGCTGCCAATTTATTCTCATCTTCACCCACATCCATGTCTTCTTCTACTTTGATGTCTTGCTCACACTCTGCTACAATACAGAAAACATGGAAAAGCCTAATGGCTTTTCTCCTGAAGCAGAAATATTTCATTCTTGTATAGAGCACTGAAATTGCAAATTGATATAATTACACACACACACATGCCAACCTGAATCCATCTAGGTACAGTAGGTTCCTTTTGCTATTTACCAATAAACCAAAAATATGCCATTCTCTGTATTACCAAACCAAGTTTAATTCAACTTGCATTTTGTCATATGTTAGCATTTATAGATGAATGTTCTGAGATTTTTCTCAGAGGTGTGTATCTCGTGAGGTATGCATCTCATGGGGTATACATCTTGTGGTGTATGCATCTCGTGAGGTATGTATCTCATGCTCGTCATGAGGAGTGAATCTAATGAGTAAATGAGGTATGCATCTTGTGAGGTATATATTTTAAAGTGAGATACATGTATCTCATGAGGTATGCATCTTGTGAGGTACAGGTATGCATTTCAGATGGGAGTATAACTGCACACAACTTAAATGCTACCAATCAAATTGAGATGATATCCCCTATAAGTAAATCTGATAGCGTTTTTAAAAGGTAGTTTAAGGTTCTTACCTGATAAGAGTTTGTGTATTTTGAGTTGACAGAGTACGAGCCTCATGATTCCAGCTTTGTCTAATGTTGCGCATACGCTGTGTGGTAAGGGAAGCATGTGCCCGAGCTGATAGAATAGCTCTGTTTCTTTTTCCCGTCGACATCTTGCAGCATTGCGGGACTTCTCCTTTCTCTTCTCAGAATTGCTGAAATAAAGGTGAAGCCACAGCATTGAAATATCTAAATCTACTTCTGATGAAAGGCTTAAAATAAGGGCTTATAAGTTTCATATAAACTTTGACTTTCATAAATTGCTGTACATAGCTCAGTAGACTTTTCTTGGGGACATCCAAAACTCATGAAGAATTAATGGGTTGATGTTCACAAGCTCAGCGGTTACACCAACATGGCAACAGCGAACCCGACTGAAGCAAAAAATAACTCATTTCACAATTTATGGTTATTTGAAAATTTAGAATCAGATACCCCAACACATGTTTTGGTATACATGTACAGTACAGGCATATAAATATTCTCCACATACTGTACATGTGCCAGAATTTACCATACATATGTACGTGTATATATATAATATATGTATTAATTATGTACCATACTGAGCTGTTAGCCCAATTTTCTACAAAAGCAAGTTAAGCAAGTAAGCAACACTGTATCTACGGTCGACCCGCTATCTTCAACTACATTACAGCAGTCAACTGTAGCATCCATTGACTGTTCATAACATCGCAGTCGATATGTAATTCTGGGAGCAGTACCAGCAACGCCACGTGAAGAGTAACTGTATGTCTTTTGCTATCTGTCTGTGCCAGTTTCTGCCGCAAGAGTACATGTACATGTATATTAACCAAAACACTGAATAAACAATTGATTATCACTTTCTACATTGTAACATTTGTCTTTTTCATCATTTTGAATAATAGCACTCCATTTGCAGCCCTCTAAACCCAATCAGCCTTCAAAAATAATATAAAAATATTTTATTACCATTTGACAATTGCTGACACTAGTGAAAGTGAAAAGTCGATTGCAAATCTTGGAAAGGGTTGAAAAATCTCAACAGGTGTTGGTGAGCACTACAAATTTACTATCAGTCAATCAGACTCATGTAAATCAATCATGTGACCTAGTTTGTAAACACCAAATTCTGCATAACATCTCTTTGTCAAGTTTGTAACTTGTACATACTGTATGTATGGAAGTGTATGCAGAATATGCATATTACAGCTGTCAAGAGTGTTTACTGTTTTACCTGCATTCAGCCACCTGCATATTTGTGCATGCACTGCATTATAGCCTCAAACACCAGTTTAAGATGAATAATAAACAAAGTACACTATGCTATATAGGTACCTCTTAACTTATACCAAGATAAACAGATCAGATTATTATTATTACGTTGTTCCTATTGCTTCCTGTAGACTGGATGTAGATTGCTATCATGTTCCTAGTAGTTATAACGGAACTTAATGTACAGAGCACTACATTATATGCATGTATACATGTAGCATAATATAATGAACATGATCATAACACAGTCTCTCCGGAATTGTTGACCTATGTTCTGCTGGCTTGAATCTGGTGGATGGTATGGTAGTATAATGGTACAATATGGTAGATGGTAGGGACGTACTCTAGGGAGTGGATGGTAGTGTACTGTAGCCTACATGTAAATTGATGTGAGTAGTCAGTAGAAAGTGTTAAACCAGAAAATGATAATGTTTAGTGGTTCCAATGCCCAAATTATGATACATTCAAACTAAGGACCATCATCAATAATCCAGGAAAAAAGCAGTGTGTGGAATCGAGATCTACTCTGGTGTGGAATCATAGTTGCCAGATGCTAGTTCGCGGTAATAGAGGATATGCATAGGTTATATGAGGTAAGGGAGTACGTGCTGTAAATTCACTAATACCACTATTATGGGACAATAAAAATATTTATGGTATGTATTCATAATCTCTTTACAAAAAGGGGAACATTTTACCTAACCCTTCTCCACTTTAACTCTTTGTGAGATTTGTCATAACTTAATGATGTAATAACTGCAGATGTGATTCCAAGTAATAGACCCAACAACAAAATCCCTTGAATTCCAACATATAAGATAAAATCTAAAAATAAAACTTCACAATTCTGTATGGTGACCTTTGGTGTGTGACAAATGTCATCTTAGTTCATTCCAGAAAGTCTGTTCATTACACTGGTAATATCCCAAACACACAAACATCTACAGCCAGCCATGTACTCTGGTCTATTAGCCCCTGAACACTACCGGCCAATTCAAGTCCTTTGGCTTGATTTTTATTTCTATAATTTCCTGAAAACATGGGGAGAAAATCTGTTAGAATCCTGAAAACCGGACAATGTTGTTTCTGGTATTATTAAGTCTGTTGTGGGCATTTACACTTCACACTACCTCATACTCAGAAATCAGTCATTTACTAACAATATTGTCTTCAAGAAATTTCAGTTGAGATGGTGTCCTTTATTTCAACCAGGAAGCGTATTAAACTGTTTGTTTGTACACTGGTAGCTTTGGATCACATGATGAAATTGATACACACACACTTGAAAATTATAAAGAATTACTAGAGTTTACAATGAACCTGATCATTTATTAATATGCACTTCATATTGAAGGATTGTTGACCTTTGGCACATATCCATTTGGCGGGAACACTTGTGCAAGGTTAGTGGTCCAGCCCCTAGTGGGTCCAAGGAAAAGGTATTTGCGGGGGTCCAGGGGTTAAGCCCCCCCTCGTATTCTTTGCAAGAATTGTGTGCAAATCTGTGAATCATAATTTGTCATACCAATCTCACTTAATTTTGTTTTGTGTTTTTGTATGGGAAAAAGGGGAAGGTGATTCATATGTAACATCCTTCCACCCACAATGAAGTGTGATTAATGGGGTATATGCTTTCCTACCCCCTCCCCCGGGATATACAACTATATCGTTGACCACCACCAAACCCATCATACATGTATATATCATCATTCCATTCGTGAGACAGCATCTTCACAATCTCAATGGTCACACACACATATACAAACACACGTACCCACACACACACATAAGCATGTACACAAATATACTGTACATCTTCACTACAAAGACTCAGATGCAGTAAAGTCTCAGCCACTGGCCCTTCAAACGAGTGAGGTCTGAGCTTCCCCACAGGGGACCTACTGGGTCATGAACAAGAACGGACAGTGCGAGAAGAATATTACCAGATCAATGTTCACCCTATAGGAATATTCTTCAGTGATATATACATGAAATGGTGTCCTTTATTTCAACCAGGAAGTGAACTGTTGATGTTATTGTATAAGGCTCAGCTGGAATTTATAATGGAAAGCATTAGTGTTGGAAATTATAAAATTCAGTGATGTCATAATTCCAACCATCATTATAGATTGGAAGTATGATATTTTCATTTTTTAAATCTGTGTTATAATATTTTTTTTTCAATTTGGAAGAGTGGGAGGGGGCTTCCCACAAGACCACCACCCTGTTCCTATACCACTGTGAGTGTTACTCCAAATGAGTGCAAATTTAAGAGAGGGGGCCCAGCAAACACCACACTAGCTGATACATACCAGTCATCATTACATTTAGTATTACATAGGACTCCTTTGATATATCCTTTGTATTTGAACTAGAGACTAGAACATTGGCAAGGATATACTGTGCCCATTGAATTTCCTTCTGAGGACCTTGCAATTCTTATGTTCAGGTCCATGGAAGACTAGTCAAACAAGTACAACTACATAGGTTACAACACTTTGAAACAGCCAGCAACTATTAGACATACATGAAATGAACTTTTGTAAACCAGGAAGTAAAGAGCTGTGAATATGATGAATAAAAGTACATTGCTTAAAACGAGTATGTAAACATGACCTTCAAACAGAAACAACATAACAATACTCTACTTCTGAGAGTTTATCCTACAATCATGGACAAAATATCGACCATGTATCTACATTAAGTAGTATAATGACCAAAACGTACTGGTTTGAGAGTCACTAACTATGAGCAGATGTACCATAGGCTGAAAATCATGTCTATTCTGGTTCTTTTTAACCACGAACCAAAAAAGAACCATGGTGAGTCTGCACATAGTGACAACAAGCTACCTGGCCTGTATCCTATTAACACTAATTCCCAAAAACTTCACAAGCGTCTATACTTACCCTGCTCACATCCAAATAGCATATTCTTACCTAGCTAGCCTATTTATGGAAGGAAGAATGGGCACACTCCCTAATACTATGGGTCATCGACCCATTACCCATAATGCCATCTTTCTTCCTTCCGCTATTACAGAAACGTTAAGAATATCCTATTTGGATGTGAGCAGGGTAAGTACTAGTAAGCGCTGTGAATGCATAATTTCTCACAATGCGTTTTATTACCTGTACAAATTTTCTTCTTTTTTCATATCTCTTTGACCGAAGTTGGTAGAGCTAGGAATAGACATGAATGTGCAAACTTCACTTTGGCAAAAATCGGGCATTAGTATAAGGATACCAGGAATGTTGTAGTTTATACTGTAAACATATACCTTCATTATACACCCATTAACAATAATCTTTCCTTAAACATTGTGCGTTCACGACACATGATGATTGCGAGCATGTAATCAAGACCACGGAAAAGCACACATCCCCTGGGGGTATAGACGAGTTGCATTCACATGCTGTACAAACACGTAATCTTGATCACGAGTGTGTAATCAATGTACCGGAAGTAACAAAACAATGGGTCAGGCTTGTTTACAACCATCGGCATGGTTGTTGTATCTATGCATACAGTTTCAGTACAGTTCTGCTCAGTACAGTTTCAAGCTGAAAATGGTCAAGTCTACACTTTAATTGAACAGTTATCAACAAATATGGACGAAGAAACACAACTAAAACTTTGTACTTTGGGTTTAGTTACAACCCTGCTGTATATGGAAAAGAATAAGTTTTTATTTTTAGGCATATTTGCTAGAAGATGTCATGCTTCACTGTCAAATCTACGACGAAAACGAAGGCGTTTCTTTCAACCTTCGTTAGGCTTATTGCGTCTGTACACTGTACATGCAATATCAGTGACAATTTTTCATAAAACTGTCAGTTATATTTGTAGTTCAGACTCATATCGAACCAATGGAATCGCACAATATAAACAGCACATGTTGCCTTTTCTTTATAATATATGTATAGCTTCACCTAGCTAGGAGAAAAAGAATACCGATTCGTGGGAGTACGAAAACGGTCATGCAATTAAACCATATTTTTTTCTGCAGCTAGGGAGTTCGATGAGTTTTCTAAGGAACTGTAATGCCGCGCTAGCATGCATCTAACTTTTGTATGGAAAGAGTGTTTGTGTTGCGTGGTATGGCATAGAATAGATAGACGTTAGGCCTAACACTGTAAATTATGTGCCGTAAAGTAGGGAATGCAATGGTTGTTTTGGTCATCGATGGATACGTTTCATTGCAATTACTGTTTCATTGCAACGCACACATCGAAAAAAAAAGTACTAAACATTTGTTATTATTTGTTAAATTATTCCCTGTATAATAGGTTAGCGTTAGGCTATCGATTCGACTCGAGAACCACCAGTGTTATATTTTTATCTGCACTAGGATTATACTACACATGTGCACTATTATTAATTTTCGTGGCCAAAACTTACCTGGTTTTGGAATTTACGAGAGACGTACTTACCTCATACCTTTACTTATGTATTCCCAAATACCTGCGAATCTAGCTTCTTCGGCAAGTGTAACCACAGAAGTGGCCACCCGACACGGAGTGTGCCTGGCGAGCTGAGTTCCCGCGCAAATCATTCTGAATTTTGAAAACAAGAGGATGTGAGAGAAAACATCTACATGGTGCGACAAGGGGAGAGAGCTAATAAAAACAACACATCAAACAACACCGCAACCCGAAACAAATACGAATGGGAATAAAAACAAGACTAATGTTTGAAAGAAATTTTATTCTCACCTTAACTCAATTCTGGAACAGTTAGCCTGCATCATACTTTTGAGAACTAGTAGTCTGGCTCCTCCTCGGTATTAATGTTAGGAGGTTAGCCATTAGTAAGGTTGCTGAAGGACACAGGCTTCTCTCAGTCGACAAATGTTCCAAAGTGGGGTCGGGAGGTGGGAGCCAGGTATGAGGTAAGTACGTCTCTCGTAAATTCCCAAACCAGGTAAGTTTTGGTGAATTTACTTCGTTCCTTCTTACCTCATACCTTTACATATGTATTCGAATAGCACCGACCTAAGGTGGGAAGGTCCTGGAACATGTCGTCTCGGAACCTGTAAGACAGCACTGCCAAATGCACCCTCTGCCGATAAAATATCAGTCAGGTAACAAGGAATGAAGGAAGAAGGTGACTTCCAGGCTGCTGCACGCATGATGTCCTGCAGAGGCACTCTGTTGAACCATGCTTTGGAAGTTGCATGGCCCCTGTTACAATGAGCTCGAATCCCTTCTCCTGGGTTGGCATGGGGGCGAATAAGTTGTACAATCCATCTGGACAGAGTGTCCTTTGAGGCCAGAGTATAGGGACTTCTAGGTAGCAAACCCAGTCTGTTTGAAGTTCTAATCGAATTAGTCCTTTCTATATACCACTTTAAGGCTCTAACCGGACACCATAATTTGTTTTCATCTATAGTGGACTGCTTCTTCAGAGAAGGTAGGAAGCTTGTTCCGGTGAAAAGGAGACAGACTGAATCTTGGCTAAGAAGGAAGGCCTGGGAGAAGTGTGACTCCCGATAGGTTAAATCTAAGAAAACCCTATTTAACGATGAGAGCGAGGAGAAAGTTCTTCTTCTCGTCACGGCTGCAGCAACCAGAAACAAAGTCTTGTAGGTAAGTAACTCCAAAGGAGCAAAGTGAAGAGGCTCATAAGGAGGCTTGGCTAAAAACGTCCTTGATAGACTAGGAAGCTTTCTTAAAGGAGGTCTAATATGAAATATTCCCTATAAAAGTTGGATAATAATGGGATTATTCCCAACTGTTGAACCATCGGAGAAACTGTTATGAACCAAGGAAATAGCTGAACGGTAGTTTCGGATGGTACTGGTCATATTCCCTTCACTAAACAAGGAAGTCAAGAAATCCACTACCTGAGTTAAGGATGCTTCCAGGGGATTGCAAGAGTTGACCAAAGAAAGAATTTCTTCAAACTGAAAACTTAAGTTATAATCATAGACCGTCTCCTTGACCCGGCGGCAATGTCAGCCATTTCTGATGAAAAGCCTGTAGTTTGAAGACGATCCCGGGCAACTTTCAAGCAGATAGATAGAGACTCTGTAAGTCATGATGAAGAAACCCTCTCTTTCCTCTGAGATAGAAAGGTCTTCTTGAAGGGAAACTTGAAGGGAAGGTCTATCAGCAGATTCAGTAGTGTCGGGAACCAGGCTTGGTTTGGCCAGCAAGGCGCTATAAGAATTACTTCCGCCTCTGAGCTCTTGATCATAAGACTCTAGGAATGAGGGACCAAGGGGGTAAGGTGTACGCCAACCGGGAGAAAAACGTGGTCCGACCATATTCGGGAGAGGCACCATTCGTTGATGTTCAGTAAGCCTCTGGATAGGGCGTCTGCCACCACATCACCTTTCCCTGCCTGATGAGTCGCTCTCAGAGAGATAATTTGCAGGCTGCACATTAATAGGAGCCTTAGGAGGTCCCAAGTTTTCTTGCATAGCTTGGTGGACCTTGTAAGTCACAGTCGTTGAGTTGTCTGAGAAGAT
The DNA here is from genome assembly GCA_027574765.1 of Molpadia intermedia. Lineage (NCBI taxonomy): Eukaryota > Metazoa > Echinodermata > Holothuroidea > Molpadida > Molpadiidae > Molpadia > Molpadia intermedia. The sequence continues at coordinate 1,509 of JAODAF010118042.1, read as the reverse complement.
GATCAGTCTGTGACCCTTAATGTCAGGTAACCAATGAAGAATGGCCCTGTAGACAGCTTCCATTTCCAACCAATTGATGTGCTGGAAGGTACATTGACGTAATCTAATCTCTTTAGTTCTTTAGGCGTAAAATTACCCGATGAATCCATCGCTCCTTCCATTCTCAATTTCTCGGTTGCCGCGAAGGGAATGGACGGGGTTTTTTAAGAGGACCTGTCAGTCTGTTTTATCCATCTTGAAAACTGAGTAAATGAGATACTGTAGGTTGACCAGGATCTATTGTCCGAGACACTCTACATCAACCGGAAGGGTACAAGTCCAAAATTTCAAAAGTAGTTTGAGGTTCTTGCGGCTCTTCAAAATCCAAAATCTCTGCAAACTTCCACTTCCTGTTCGAAGGTCTCCCTGGGAATTTCTATACCAGTGAGGGAGGTCCTCAGCCAAGTCTTCCTGTTCCAAAATCTACCTCTCCATAATCACCAGTTTCATCTCTTGTGAGTGATAAACCCCAGAAAAAGGGAGTCGAAACAGGATCTTCCTCTTGGTCGGAAACTTGAAGTTCAAGGTTACCGTCGGAGACCTGTTGAGGAACCTGAGTATAAGTAGACAGGTTCTGAACTGAAGTTTGTATGGGAGCCGGCACCTGGGAAGGACTCAGCCCAGGGGTCACTGGATCTCTAAGGAGTGCTCTTAACTCCTGGATTGCTTTCTTCTCTTTGTAAGGGAGAGATGTCCGAAGACAAAATGAAGATGAGAAGTAGTCGAGGAAGAAGAGAATGATGCCCAGCGTCTTCTCTTATGGTCGGAGCCTGGGCTTCCATCGGTATTCACCTCCTGCGGATCTGGGCCCGGACAAACCAAATCCTGCAAATCTATGATTTCTTCCCGGGAAAAAATCTCTAGGAAGTGGAGATGGAATCATCACTCGGAAAAAACCGCTCGATTTCCGCTAGTTTGGGACTGGAAGATCGAAATAATGTCGGGTTCCAGTGTTCTAGCGGAATCCCCTGAGACCTGGGGATTTTCTGAAGGTACATGAATCCTGTGTCTTTGGACGCCGATCTGGCAATATTACTATGACCTCCGGGACTCTGAACCGAGGACCTAGTGGGAAGTTGTGAAGTCTCGGGTCTCCCGGTTACCGCAGGACCGCCGTAAGTTCCTGAACTCCGGGTAGTCAGGCTGTTGAAAATTTTTCCCGAATGCCGGGAGCCTTGGAAAATCAATGCTTGATCGGCACAATTCTTAGTCCGAGTTCCAATCTTCTTAAGTTTCTTTGACTTCCCTGGAACTCCATGGACTGCTTGGCCGGGAACCTGTTTACCACCAGAACCCACCGGTTTAGTATCACCTAAGGCTAGTGATCGCCGGGGGTCTGATCCGCGATGTCATTTTTTAAATAAAATTTTTTAATATTATTATTATTATTATTTTTTTTTTTTCTTTTTTCTTTTTTCGTCACCCAGTATTCCCAGGCGGTCACCCATCCAAGTACTGACTGGGCTCGAC
>JAODAF010117820.1:0-10614 GCA_027574765.1 Molpadia intermedia | reverse complement strand
TATTTTAGAAATGGTGTTGGTCGAAGTGGAGTCTTTGTAGCAGTCAAATCAGAAATGGAACGTGTTCAAAGAGAAGATAGAGTGGATGTCTTTCAGACAGTTAGGCAAATGAGGAGTAACAACCCACACTTTATACAGACCCAGGTAAGTTTAAACTTTGTAAGCATATATAGGATATTTGTAACAGAACTAACTAACAGAACTATACTTAACAATTACCTTGTCTTGTTTTTACTTCTTGCGTCTTGATTTCCTTCATTTCAATTCTGATCATGTTTTAAAATTATTATAAACCGAAAGTACTCGTAGGATGTATTATGCTAATATAAGTTGATATGTTACATAATTTAAAACATGTTACTTACTTCATGCGAGCAAAGTGGAGCAATTTGTAGCAAAATGTGATAGGTTGCTGAATATTTAAATTTTTGTTTTAAATGTATCGTTTTCATAGGCTTAACACCAAACCGCAATTTCTGGTAAAATCTAGGAATCAAAACTTAGTCTCCCTTTAGAACTTTGCTTGTTTGGTATCCAGTTTTTATGTTTTTTATTTTCCTATTCTTCGCAGGATGAATACATCGCTTGCTACAAGATACTACAAGAGTTTGTAAACGTTCCTGAATATGGGAATATCTAAGGAGGATGAAATATTTAATGCAATTGCTTGTCATTTCATCCGAGCATACTTGGCGGCTGCTTTTGTATTGGATTCCAATTTCTGCCTATGTATATATATCAAAGTTTGCAGTTTTACAACTCCTCAATATTTACTTTTTTTTATGAATTAACTCTAATTCAACTTCTAATGTCAAAAGGAAATTAGTATAACTTCCATAAATCAGGTTCCTGTGTAAATATATCAAATGATATATAAAGGGAATTTTTATTTCAAATAAGAAACGTACACTGCGCGAAATATGCTAATTCACTTATAGTTTCATCATCGTCCACTCGTGCGTGCACTACTAGTCCACAGACCTTACCGTAAATTGGTGGCGGTAAATCGTACACTTCGGAACCCCGACTACGTGTCTGATATCCAGCTCGAATAGAACTTAGGAGATCCGGGTCCACCGGCTTAAAATAAATGCCTAGATCCCTATGAATGACGATTACTTGCGATTTAGGAACGGCGATTATAACGACAACAATTTTACAAAGTATAGTAGACAGGAAATAACATGCGGGTTCGTAGAGGGAATATGATGTCCTTGTTTTCGGCAGGCACAACATGGTCTGTTAACTATGGTTTAATTACATGTTTGTTTTTGGGGTGAGTGGGGGTGAGTATATGTCCCGACAATGACAAAACGAAACATGTCTCATGGTATTAAGAATGTACGCAAAATTAATAAGTTTACGAATGACAAAACTTTGAAAAATTGTATAATAAATGCATGTATGATTTCGAGCAGTGTATCATTTGTTGATAATTGGTAGTATTTAATGTTGAAGTTTTTACATAAATACTTATTGATCAATTTTCGTTTACTGCCGTTAACTACATACGTAAGATTACATAAACTATACGTGATCATTATAGGCTAAGTTTTTACATGTATAGCATTTACATCAACCTATGTATAAATAATTATTTGCATTTAATCTTAGCGAGGCAATACCACGTACTCTACTCAAATATTTTGATTGGTTAAATAGTTGTTAAACAAATAGCAATATCCGTAACCGTGAAACGTAGCAAACAGAAATTGAATGTTTTAATACATATTAAAATTCCAAATGTATAACTAGAACGGTAAAGCCGCGTCATGGTTCGCATGTTCAACTGTTCATTATTGGCATTGGCATTAGAGAATTCATCGAGTCCAGTTCTTATCACTGGGAACCAAAGTATGCTAAATCCAATTTTGAAAATCCAATTTTAAACCGAACTCACTGCATTTTTGTCACAAAAACTGATTGCTACCTAAGTACATTTTTCATGAGTGTGTGCTCCTTAACACATAAAGCCAGCACTGTAAATATGAAAGCCATATCGAAATATAGAATAGAATGAACGCTGTTAAAGTTTAATGTTTTCCACCATTGAGCCCAAAACTGTATGAAATTATTATTCTGTGTGTATTTATATGTTGGAGAAACTGGCACGGAATTCAGGTTAAGATTTAGTAACCATACACAAAGTATAACATAATAATATCAACGGTATTTTTGTAGACCTTACTGATGACCTTACCTTTGCCCTGGTTAAGTTACGATTAAAGAGTCATGTTAACGGCATTAACAAAGATTGTACAGGATTTAATTGTTAACGTGCGATGCAGACAATATATTTTGTTCATATAAAGGCACGAAGCAGTTCTGAAATATTTGCAAAAAAAATAAATTGTGGGATCTTAAGCACTAACAAACATATTTTCTGTAATTTCTTTTCATTGGCATATGTGTATATATATATATAGACTATATATAACTGGATATATCCATATTCAGCAGGAAAATTGCCATGATGAACAATTATTAACTCCACTGTGGTTGGCCTGGGTCACGCCGATTGCATAGCCACCCAAAATACCCTCTAAGATAACTTAACAGACAAATAATGCACCGTGACATTGCAATTAACAGCAACTTAGAACTGAGTAAATCAACACACAAAAGGACAACTTAAAAAAAAGAGCTGGTATATATAGAAAGTGCTTTATCCATATTAGCGAAATTATTCAGCTGTTCCAAAACACATCACTTGAAGGGCTTTCTCTGTTGGCGAAATATTGGCGAAATCCCCAAAAGTTACTGCGCTGAAGCTTTAAGCGGATGCATGGGCGAAATGTTTACATTTGTGAGGGACTCCTAAATGTGGGGCACGGTTGATGTGCCCCTCATGCCCGTCCTAAATCCGTCACTGTCTCCTGCTTATGGGCAAGCATTTCTAAACATTTGACAGTATATAATCGGCTTACTTTTAATGAAAGTCTTTATGATCCAACTAGACAGTTCCTGCCACAAGGTATTTGGACTCATTTCATATAATATGTGGGTGCAGGCCTAGAGGAATTTGAGTCAGAGCAAATATTTTCTCAGGGTGTATGTACAATGCCCAGGTTAGTTGAGAAAAACAATTTTACAGTTGTACATATTAATGCGACCTTATCTAGGTTATTTACTTCGCCTTTGGTAAAGCTTTTGAAGGTGCATTTAGAGTGTCTATTTAGATATTGGGAGTGTATCATTGAGGAATGGGGGAGAAAATAAATAAACTTGAGGATAGGGCATACTATCACTAATACTCCCCCTCCGCCACCCCACCCCCTCCCATTTTACAGGTTTTAATGTGGTACAACATATGGTATGGTTAACCCTCCCTGTGCACACCAGACATGTTGTCGATGGAGGAGAGCAGGAATCACACACGCGCAGCTCGAATATTTAGTCCGGGCTTTCAAGCAGGTTGACAGGGCAATAATCAGCGACTGCTATGACATCATCCTACGGGTGCCGCGTTGGACCAAGTCTTGGTCAAGACCCTAGTATAGTTATAAAAATCCTTGTAGACGTCATATTCTAATTACTGCTAGTGCGCCCTCATTATTAGACAATATCAGCAAAATATACGACTGACAGCAAGTTAAAGAGCGTCCCCAATTTCCTAATATAATGTTATTTAACCGAGAGACAGTTTAGTCTTGACCAAGACTATACAATTGGGCCATGTGCACAGAGTCCGGAATGAATATTAGTACATAGGTTTCTTTGTAATTTCTTTGTGTTTCACTTTCTTGTCGTAAGTATTTTCGGCCTGGTCTTGATCTAGAACGACTCTGATACGACTTTTCTGAAGAATCTCCCTGCATAACTGACGTGGCTTACTTTCCACAATCCTCATGAACACGGAGTGTTATTGGTCTACCTCGCCAAACCTCTTTCTGTATAACCCAGCCTCACACCTTAAATTGTGTGGTCTGTACATTGCCGTAGGCTTCAAATTAAGTATAACTTCAAACTGGTATCACACCGTGACGTTGTATTGTTTGTTTTGTATTTACTGGCTATCAGGCGAGTTCAAGCCAAATCAAAATCAGTTGATTTATTCCAACCAGTTGCCAACAGAGTGAACCCTGTCCATGTATGTGTTCAATCTGGTGTTCATTTATATTATCTAAGTGGTTAATTGTTAGTTGAACTTAAGAAGTTAGAAGTGAAACAGAACACGTTCAACTACAGTAACTGCGATCGTAAATCCACCTGCTTCGAACATCGCGGAACAGAGCTGAAGGAATGTGTCCTATAGAAAATTAACCATGGTTACTACGAGCTATTAAGTAGATATACTAACCAGAAAGCCAAATAGGCTTTGTGATTCATTGACACAAATAACCAACAATTGGTCACACATTCCATACAGTCTCTGCGATCCTGAATCCGTCTGTTTTGAACAGAGCTGAAGGAATGTGTCATATAGAAAATGAACATGGATACTACGGGCTAATAATACATGTTAAACTGAAGGTCCTGGTAAAAATGTTCGGGTAAAGATGTCCGTTGAAGCCTAAATATATAAATGGACAGCTTTCACCAATCTTTTCTGCAAACCAGTTACTATTGACAACCCGGCCGAACCCGTATGTACAGGCCATTGAGACAAAATCCGATGGAAAAAGAAATAATAAGAAAAAAAATTGCATTTCTTCGTGGTTATAAACGGTAAACAAAATCCCGATGAGACATTTTGTATTATTTTGTATTTAATTCACAAATTATCAAATAACATTGAATTCCTTTGAATTGATTTTAGATGACGCATAGGAGGATCCCATATTTTTTAATACGAGTATGCCAACAAATCGGGTGGCATTCGGTAAGAATGTTTTTGCTGTAGACCTATGGAATAGTGTTGGTTTTTTGGGTTTTTTTGCAAACAATTTACTATTGACAACCCGACTGGATCCGTATGTGCAGGCCACTGAGACCTTGGTCACGTGGAGTCATGTGGAAAAAGGAAAAAAGAAATATTACAACAAATCTCTGATTTTTTGGGTGGATAATTGTCTACTTTACAAACTGATAAGAAAGTTATACTGTTGGATTGTGTTTATCTTGTATTTAATTCTCAAATCATCAAATAGCAAATAATTAATAAGAGACAATGAGCACTAAGATTTGGCAATATTAATATAAATATTTGATAACGAATTGTGTTTATTAATTGTAACAAAACTAGACACTTGGTGTGATACTTTTCATATTTACTTTGCATTACAATTAGTTGCATCTTAGATACTGACACAACACGATGTGCTGAAGAAATACAACGGACACTTTAGTTAGTGGCTATCTTTTATATTGCGTATTCAATATTAAAAATCTACATTACAAATTAAATGCCTATTTGCAATAGCAAATTGTTTAAGACAAACAACGGACACTTTAGTTGGTGGTTGGCTTTTATTTTGCGTATCCAATAGTAGAAATATACATTACAAATTAAATGCATATTTGCAAATAGTAGAGTGTCAAAGAAAATCAACTGACACTTTAGTTGGTGGCTAGCTTTTATTTCCAATAGTAGAAATTACTCAAATATTTGCAAGTATATTGATACTGTTGTTATTAACCCTTAAAAGAGAAACACCAGATATTTGGTTGTCTGTGGTAGAGAAAGAGTATAGACACGTAGTTTTTGGCTTGGGTTTATTTCGCCTATCAAGTAGTAGAAACCTATATTACAAGTTAAATGTAAAACAGTTTTGTGCATATAAAGCAGCAAGATCTTGACATTCAACATCACTTAGCGAGCAATTACAAACTGGCCACGTTTTCTGCAAAGACAAAATAAATAAATATTAATAAACATATTATGGCTTTTGTTTGCATTGACAATTGTTTAGTATTTAATATTTCTTAATTAATTATTAATTGTTACAACTGAAATTAGTTGATACTACGGTCATGTAATCGGGATTTAGCAAGATTCCGCGAGGCGTTTTAGTGTTATTTGTTGTTTTAAGTGTTTAAATGGAGACAACGATTTCCCCCTGTTTTGAAAAAGAATTCAGAAATCAGAAGAGATTTTGTATGTTTTATGTATTGTTCAAAATACGGACAATGCAATCATTTATGTGACCTGAATTTTATTTCAGTCTTACATATACCATTTCTAAATCTACAAAAATAACATGAGGTGACTAAGAGTAAATGCTACGTTCACTGATCAGGCTTAGTGACAATATTTTACACACGTTGTAAGACGATTCTTTAAGACGATTCAAAATGTGCTTAAAACTATATTTAATGATCAGAATCCTGTACTTTCTTAGTAACAGTATTACAACATAAAATAGTAACATACATAATAACGACGGTGCATTTATATGTAGACTGACTTAGGGTTTCGTGTTTGGATCAGTCAGTCTCTGAGTCTTAATGACATTTTTATAGCAACTTAACTGAGGTGACAGCAGCATCAAGCGCGAAACTATATCAGGATTCCGAGTCATGTATAATGATTGAAGTACAATAAGAATTTCAAATATGAAATATATGATAATTGTCAATTTGTTCCAGTCTTACATATGCGTCAAAGATCACCATTTTCACAGATTTTCTTGGGATGTTTCAAATAGAGTTCATGTGCAAACGATGGTTCAAGTAAAGACACAGTTTATAATTCAATTTGGTAGTAAATAATATTTCCGTTGAATAGAGTAATATACTTCAGATAATCTGAGCTGTTCAATATATCATCATGTTGAAGATTTCGTCATACTACATCATATATGCGTCCATGCAGCTTTCTAGAAAGAAGAAATTTCTTTTCGTCAATAAACATTCAGTTATTGGCTTCAATGACGTATCTGAAAGAACTTGTATAATTCAAAATGCGAGTTTCTGTTTTCAACCTTCGGCTATGCAGCTCCGATCTGTTACCTGTTGTATTACTTAGGCCTATATATTATTCATTTGCCTACAAATACCATAGTCACTAACACTGAACGTGAATATACCTACTTGATTGACTGATAGTTCATCTATGCCAGGGCCTATGGGATGTTTCGTCGGTTTGTGGTCTTCGGATGGTTTTCGCAATATTTGGTAACGCATGTATTAGTGGTATGTTAACGTGCCCATGAAATGAACACTGTCTTTTACCAGGTAGCATTTCGGATCCTGTGCGCAACATTACAATTTCTTACAAATATCCCTAAAGAAAAAAACACAGCAGATACTATAATTCTCGTTAAGAAATATATTACTTAATAACAATTTTACAAACTTAACTAAATTACAGACTGAATCATTTCTACCCCTTTAAATAATCTTTGAAATAAAGAAACTCGATGAAATAAGGCGTATGGATCTCAGCTCAGGGAAATAGGCATATCTCGATGGATAGCTAGAGTGAATGTCTTCGAATTTAACGTGGTGAATAGCGGCTGATGGTGAGGGATCCACGTAAACTAGCGGACGCTACGTGCGTTAACACTTCGATAACAGTGCTCTGAAACGCACGTTACGCGACATATTTGAGAAAAATTGTAATGTTGCGAGGAAAGTCATTGACAGTAAGTTTCATTTAAATGTTACAAATACAATGCAAATGTTAAGAGAAGAGCTGTCCACTGCGATAAAACGATGTGCCAGGTCACGTTTCAAGTTTGCTATATGCTACTGGTACGAGACAGTGAGTGAAAGAGTAAACAAATGGTTGTCACAGAAATTCAGGTAATATTGGAAATAACACGTTATACGGAAAGGAAACTGGAAACATTCACGAAATAGTTTGGGGTAGATTACACTATATCCTAAGTGGGCTACCCAGTTCCCCAAGCCGTAACACGTTTCATTATTTGCGTATGCGAGAGTCCGTATCGGATTATAAGCTCTAGATCTAGCATATAGCCTATATTTAAAATTATGACTAAGACCTAGCTATTGCTTATTTTACATATCTATATCATAAAATTAGATTGTTCAATTATCAGAGTTATGAATTCTTCTTTTGAAGGAAACAATGTTGAATGAAATAGTTTAATACAGCTAAAAATAGCTTCTAGACGGAAAAGGTGAGAGTACCTAATATTTGAATTATGTTTGGTATACCCAACATACATTTAGCATATTTAAGAAACATTAACAATTAGCAATGTAAAATTAAACTAAAAAACTTGACCTCAACCCTAAATAAGTATTTAACTAAACTAAATTCTACGTGCAAAATAGACCTATCTAATTAATATAATGCGATACGGATTCCACAACATTCACAAACGGCGCGCCCGGTTCAATGGCTCAGTTTGACTTAGTTAAAACAAGTGTGTCCAAGATATAGAGGACGCCCGTCGCTAATGACATGGTTAAAACCATTTTGTGACAGACCGTGTAGGAGATGGGTTCAAGGAGTTCGCCTCTTCAAAGTTGGTACTGATAAGGGCAATAATAGATGCACAATGAAGTTGTTTGCCAACTTTGAATTACAGTTATGTTGAATTTTCCATTTCATTTTCAATTTTTATTGATATTCCATTTTATTCTCGATTTCCGCAATCTAATATTGTAGTCTTCCTCTAACGGGAAAACCGGGGTCTCCAACCCGAACCCGTCACTTCATGTACAATCTGATTGCTTTTCAAAACATTATTATTCAATTATATTTACGTGTATAGGCCACGGCAATACGTCGAACAACTCGCATATTTTGAAAAAAATAATTATTCTGTGACAACCATAAACAAAGAAGGAAAGAAACTCCAACAATGTAGCCTATTCTGCCTAAAATAGTATTAGCAATTCATTTAAAACAAATTAGTATGAATGTAGTCAGCACAATAACAACAGTTTCTACATGCTATAGGATATTAACAGGGCTTCAGAAATAACACAATATGCAAGGCACGCCAAATCCTTGCCTATAAAGTCAAATTAAAAATCCTATAATCAATATATGATACATAATGTACATATAAGTTAATCACTTTTTATTCCAAATATTTTGGAATTTCACTGATACATACTGTACATTCAAATCAAGCTAATAGTTTGAGGACAACGTGAGTGCATATCAGTCAAATTAAAAATTCTATCCATCGGTTCGCAAACCGTGTGACCCTTCCCATTTGACGCGTCCCGCTTGGTGAAACGCTTGAAATCCAGGTGGGACGCCTGTGATTCTCAAGTAGCGGTAAAAAATAACAGAAACAATAAAACAAGAAATCCCACCAAGATCGGATCGGAAGCAGCTTTAAAAATGTTCCGTCTTGTTTTTTTCTTAAATGGTTACCTTTTAAATATTTCAGGTGCTTGTATAAAAAAAAATTAAGTGCCATTTCTGGCCATCTAGTGTTCTGAAACATATTTTTTTATACGCTTTGCCTCAGCCGATGGAAAGGCTACGCTTAGATAGTTGGACGCCTGATTACTAATCTACTTGTGGGACACCATCTCGATAAGGCTGAGAAACGCTGCTATAAACAACATGACACATAATGTGCATACAGATTGATCACTTTAGATTTCAAGCATTTTGGAATTCCGAGTCTATAGACCTGATACATATTGTACATTCAGGTCAAACTAGTATTTTGAGGGCATGGGTTTACGAATAGCCATAATGCACAAGGCATGTCAAGCCAATTCCTTGCCCTATAATCAAATTATAAACCAAACACCTGATACATAATGTAGCCTACGTTCAGGTCAAACTATAGTTGAGGGCAATGTTTTATTAATGTTCATTAACATAATACACAAGGCACGCCAAATCCTACCATATCTGTTAAATTAAACATCGTATGAACAACATGATTCATAATATGCAAAAAACACAAATCTTACTTAATCTACATCACCGTGCAGTTTCTTTCATTCTTGAAAATAAAGTTTCCACACTCACCCTTATAGTTGGTCTTCAGTATACAACTTTTCCATTTGTAGGACTTCGATGAACACAATCCGATCGAAAATCCAAAAGTGAACAAAACATTCCATTATGAAGACGAAATTAATTCTATAGGTAATATGTTTTATTCATGTAGGCATATGATCCTGATCCATCCATCCAAGCGAAAGTTTTAAGTGATGATGCATTCCTGTGAAAAAATATTTGTTATATACCCATGCTCTGTATCGAGAGTAAAAATTACTTACGGCAAATACCATACCGATGTGCGATTTACCCTACATTCCCACTCCGCTCCATCCACCCCCCCCCCCTTTTTTTCCTCTCTCTCTCTCTTAAATGAGATCTATTCTCGAATAAATGTCTATGCATATCCATATATAATATCATTCATATCATTTAACAACGATCATTTGAAATAATTAACACGTGACTTAACACGTGATTAAAATGTTTTGCTATTTTGCTAAAATTGGCTCGACTACAGAGGCAGGAGAAATGTAAACAAATGCTCTGTGTAATATCGTTTATGACAACTATAGAGATATGCGACTTACACGGTTGCAACCCCCAACGTCGATATATTAATTCTACCCAAGTACTGGCACCTTGTTCATAAAGGCATGGTGCCAGTACTTGGGTAGAATTTCTCATTAATATATCGACTAAACTCTGCATATAAATCAATTCCTTTCATTGTACTTGTCATTGTCGATATAGTCATCATTCATTCATTCATTATATATATATATATA
>JAODAF010117599.1:0-10620 GCA_027574765.1 Molpadia intermedia | reverse complement strand
GAAACCTGCCATAATCGGGCAGAAATGTTGCCTCAGTCGGGCAAAGTTCCCCCCGCCCCCCCACACAAATTTTGAGGGACAAAATGTCCCGATTCTTGCCCCCTTTTGTTCTAATTTGGGAAACAATTCGGTCCCAAGAAAGGTAGTTATCTGAAGTCGGGCAAAATGTCACCGCCCCCCCTGAACATAATGGTCCCCTACGGCCATGGGTGTGATCATTTGTGGAAGAGGGTTCTTTGGTATACTAGACAAAGATAAGATACTTCTAAAGAGGATGAGCCAGCTGTTTCATGTATTAGTGTTTATAGGGTAAAGCATAAAAATAGTTAACATGTTTGGAAACTTCAACTAGACTCTGAAGAACTGATGGTTCATTTGACATTTGACACATGAACAAGTGTTGAACTTCACATGTAATCATAAGGTCTTCGGATCGAATCCTGGAATCCTATGTCTCGTTCAGCACAGCTATATTTCAGTAGTGATGAATGTGTTCTGGGTTCAGAACTGTGATAATATTTTGACTCATGCTGTCATGCAGAGGAGATTTCAGGTTACTTTCACCCCTCACATCCTTTTAGAGAATATAGACTAGAGCAGGACTTGTCAATTAATTTCTTTGAAGGGCCAATATTTCTGGTTGTCTATAAAGCCCGCAGGGCAAGTGCATCTAACATGCCGTGCCAAACGTTGTTTATGTCGGAAGACACCAGAATCTAAGTTTTAGCAAAGTGGATGCCACACCGAACATTGTTTATATCAGAATCTGAAGGCATCAGATAAGTTTCAGCAATGTTCACTTTGTAACACCGCATCTGAGCCACAAAAACTTGTCTCAGCTGAGCTTGATCCACCATATTTATTTTTTCCCCGATCGGTGATCGGAGAATTGTACTGTACTTTTTTTTAGACCAGATTTTGTTTATGGGTCGTGATAAATGCTATCGCAAGCCGGATTTGGCCCACGGGCTGCACATTGAGAACTAGGGGACTAGAGGAACACTCACTGCCCACTGGTCAAAAAGAGAAGGATTGTGAAGTTGGTGTTCATTAATGAGCAGCAGAACAGGGTTGAGTGTCTTCCAAACCAATCAAATCGATTCAGAGAACGAGAAACTTTCAAGCTTTTGCCTCTTTAAATCTAAAAGAATGAACAGTAATGAAAAAATTATAATTTTGAAGATTAAAAACATAGAACCCTGCTTATAAATAACTGGAAATGTCTAATAAGCAAAGGAATGATTTTAAAAATAATTTACGAATTTGTACACATTAAACAAATTGATTTAATAATTCTATATAGTACTTCAACCCTTCTACCCATTATTTTACCAATCAGTTTTGAGGGGGAAAAGTGGATAGACAGTTGACCGTAAGCTAGAAATAGCACGGTTCGACAAGGCATCTGCTGGAATATCCGGGCTACTCCTTTCTGCTTCAAGTTCATGTGAACACTGTCAAGACTTGTCTTTTACTCTATATAGACTGAAACAGTCATGCCAAGTCTATCTTCATGGGCCAGAATGATTTCCTGAATCAATGTTTAAGTTGTTTCTAGTCTATCATCTATGTCGGTGCTGATCAGAAGAACAAATATTTTATTAAAAGGCCAAAACAAATGTTCATATCCTACATACTGAAATAGCTGTTAACGTTTGTTCAAACAAGTACAGTTAAACATTAAACTGGAAATGTCAATTAAGCAAAGGAATGGTTTTAAAAATATTTATGAATGTCTACATCGAACAAAGGCTTGAATAATTCTACTATTACTTCCACCTTTCTTAATCTTGATTGGTTAAACTTGTCAAAAGTCAGTGTTCAAATATCACATGACTAGCTATTTTGTGGTCGGCCATCTGTGGCAGACATCAATTGATCGAACAACTAGTTTATTTAAAGGTCCATTCTCAAGAATGTTATATGGTCAGGTGAGTTTTCAGACAAAACATAAGCAAGAATGTTGCATTTGCTCAATATTTTAAATGGCATACTCACATTTTTCATCATCATCTATTTAATTAGCCAATATACAGTGAACTTGCATTAAGTACACCCTCGCCATCCCTAATGTCTACATTGCAACATGTTACTGCACATTTCATATGTCAATTAACCCCGAACGTTGAAATGTAGTTTAAGTTACATCATAAAGATGTTCTGACAACATACCAGTGACCTATGAGTAGAATAATTGTCTATATGGTACTGTAATAATTTCTACAGAGGCCTTTACACAGTATACTATTCAACATTGATTGGGAAGTGCCCAATTGAAGTTCCCATCAACTTAACTCCAGTGACCTTTGAGTAGAATAATCGATGCAAATATAATTCCTAGCGATGGAAATGACTGGAAATAATTTGAAACTTGTTCTCTCTTCAATGTCGCTGTTCAAGATTGTATAATCAATGAATATGCTGAATATGAGATTGCTGTTAATTCAAAAACCTATTCAGTAGATAATTTGGGACGCTGAAAACAAATATCTTCATATTTTTAATAATTTAATTTGGTACAAACAATTTTTCATACCATTCTCACATATTTGTTAAACCTTGGTTTAGACCATAGATGGTATTTCACCGGCATCAATATTAAAGTAGGTATAAATCAAAGGTATGATGTTAGCAAAGTTACCTCTGCTGCACTCCTCAACCAAACTTCAGAGGGAGTGGCAAGTGACGAGAGATCTAAATATTACATGTCTAGCATACTATATCAATAATCTTCGCCACTGAGGCCATTTCCTATGATAACCTACTCCTTGCAATCTCATATGCTGAGCACCAAGCGAGAAGGCAGCAGGTTCCACTTTTTAAGTCTTTGGTATGACTCGACCACAAACTCAGGCCTCCTGGCTGGAAAGCGGATGCTATAATGTATTATGGTGCACACTATTAAACCATGCACCCAGAGATTGAAACTGAATCTCAAATTTTATTTTATTAATATTAATATTAATTTTATATAACCATGTACTCCACAAAGTGAAGATGTTCTTTTTACAAGAATTGCACATCCCCAACACCATGTTGTTTATCAAATATGACATTCATTTTTAAAATCTTGAATTATATTCATATCATTTTACATTTCAGAATAATAACCAATGCCTGAATTAAAATGTGAAAAAAAACGAAATATATTTTCATATTTAGACCAAAAATACTAAAAATAATATTTTTCCCATAACTTTTGTGCACTAAACCTAAACAGTTATTATATAAGTAACAAAATATAACATCTTCAACAATATTAACAAATACTTACAGAAAATGTTACAAATCATATTATATTCAGATTATGCATTCATTAATGGTAGAAAACATCAATCACAGCTTCAATTAATGGAACCATATTTATATTATTATTAACGATTCCTTTGACCAATCTGTATTACTTTTATCATATGCATGTATACCTACCTACCTTATGGGATAGCATTTCAAGATAAGAATTTACTTTATTAAAGGATAAGTTTTCAAATTTCTTCTCTCCAATATTCAAATTGGAGACAACCACAAAATGGTATTTCTGATGGAATTAGACACACCTACATAATATAAAGAATATGTATGTAGTCCTGTGCCCTGGCAGCATTCACCATAAAATTAAGCATCCTACCAATTATGGCACCCTTGCTGGATTCACGATGAAAATGATGCATCCTGCAGACATGCCGATGATACTGTGGAATCCTTTTATCCTACATATCCCTTTAATATCACACAATGACATCTTCAATTGAGTTTAGCATGCATTCTAAGATTTAGCATGCATTCTAAGATTTGGCATAAAGACAGTGCATTTTTGGTAACTGCATTTAAGTACATGTATTCCTTAAGACACACTTTAGAAGCATCGGAAATATCTGAACAATGCATTCCGAGACTGTAGCTCCATTCGCAGTAAGTTTTGCATACAGAAGTTTTAAAAATCGAGCATGGTCTTAATAGACAGAAATTGTCTGCTTTTTAACAAAGTAACCTATCTGACCAGTAAACCACGATTAGCCTATATATACAGTAACATTACACACTAACGTTATACTAACACTGCCCATTCAGATGACAAGTCAGGGCATCATTATCTTTTTATTATCATTGAAATTTTCGGCTAGAAGCAATCAGCATTATGACTGTACCCGTCCCCCCCCCCCCCCCCAGCCCTAATTTTGGATCAAACCATATCATATTCAATTGAATTCTTTCAGAAATTGAAATAAATATCCCTGCTCTGATTCAATCGATGCCAATAAAATTTAGATCATCCCCAAATAGAAATTTCAGTTTCCGGGATAGAGCTTTTCCGGTGGATGAACATTTCAGTATAATCGTGGTCTCTTCTCACAAACAGACATAATTAAAGGTAAATGCTATAATAGTTTGAGGTACATGTATGTGCAAAGCCTCTCTGGGTATAGACTCATTCAGATCAACCTCAAGACATATTGCATACAGTGTCTCATATTACTTATTTACTGATGAAACTATAGATCGTCACATGGTGAATCAAAGTATGATTTGACTTTGAATAAATTACATTAGTTTGAATGGCTTCCCATGTAATGGGATCTCCTATCTCCCTTACAGCAATTTTTAGTTATAAATTGTAGCGAGGTGTGACAACCCATGCAAAATACAATATGGAATAACCCCACCCCACTTCCCTTTTTTATTTCCAACAAATTTCCTTTACAAAAGAATATTCCCCAAATATAAATAATTGAAGCTTTCATTTTTTAGACAAAATGGGTGATGGGAGGTCTGATGCAACATGAATCCCTCTCCCCAGTTGGGGTTCTGCTGTTGTCCATTTGTGAATGAATTACTTTTAAAATATTCCTTGATCGCTTTCAAATATTAACAGATCTTGTTCTAATTAACCAAATACATTAGCTGTTCCATTTTACAAAATCTAAGCTTACAACGAGAGCTTTTTTCACATGCAGGACCAAACTTGGGGAATCCCGGCCCTGTCACCTTAACCAATTTAATTGAGCTCAAGTTAGAAATTCAACCACCATCTGTTACGTTCAGTTTGATTGGATAATTATTGCATTCCCCTACAGACCGGCCCATGTTGCAAAATGTCATTGAAAATACGTTCCATATTAGCATAATACACATTTCTTTTTATATGTATGCGAGGAATACAGTGCATGTCCACCATATGAATGCCCATGTATTAAGCCGCTACATGTATATATTGCTTCAAAAGCATGTTGCATTTAAATATTAAACTATTGCATTGTTGAATAATATATTATCTTATATATTAGCATAGTAGGAAGAATGAGTTCCATTTATTCAATAAAAAAAAAACCTTTGTAGGGCAAACATGTTGCTTTTTATCAAAACCACATTGTGGAAAATAAGAAATCCATGTAAAAATGGAGAATGATTTAAAAGACATACAGTACAGTATATGTCTACATGACAAAATAACATCTCTCAGTATGTTCAATTGAAAGGGTGGGAATCTATTTGGCAGATTTGTGGGAATATGAGTTGAAATGGCTTGTGGTCACATGGGGGTAATGCCACCAGCCTATAAGTGATGTTACCGGATAATGCCACTGCCAGGCAACATTATACAATAATGTACATGTACTGGCATGCAGTATCCTTTGCCTGCCAGTATAGCAGCAGTAAGGTACTGTGATGTCACATGACCTTCTATATTTTGATTCCATGTGGAGAGAAAGTAAAGTACTTGTCTGTCACATGATTTTCATCAAAACAACATAAGTTTAAGTCAGAGTAGTGATGAATTATGCAAACACATCTGAGAGAGGCAACACAAGACCTCTGCATTCCATCTTTGAATGTCTTTTGTTTGAATGCATTCTTTCTTTCAATGCATTCTTCCTTTGCATGCTTTTTTTTTAATATCTTATTTATTATTGAACTATAATTAAACATTAAACTTTCTGTGAATGCATTCTTCCCATGAAGGCACTCTTTCCATGAATGCATTCATTCCATGAATGCACTCTTCCCATGAATGTATTCTTTCAATGAATGCATTCTTCCCATGACTGTACTCTTTCCATGAATGTATTCTTTCAATGAATGCATTCTTCCCATGAGTGCACTCTTTCCATGAATGCATTCTTCCCATGAATGCATTCTTCCTGTGAATGCATTCCTTTTTCAATGCTTTCTTTCTGTGACTGTATTCTTTCATTAAATGCATTCCATCCTTGAATGCATTCTATCTCCATCAGTATGATGATAAAATCCTAATTTTTGGGGGTCATCGATCAAAGTATGTCAAACATAGAAGCCTGATCTGCCCTAGAATTTCTACTAAAGTAACATCATCATCATGGCAGTATAATATTTATAGGATAGGATAATACATTTTTTGTAGCACAAGCCTACATAGCAATCTATAACACTAGGCCTATTGGCAACGAAAAATAAGCCATTTAAAGCCATTTCTGGAATTGTAGACAGTTTGAACAATGTATCAAAAGTCTGAGTATTAATCAAAGGTATAATGTCTTCCTGTAGCCATATACTAAACAAAAGACTTGCCGGGACCTTTGGTCCCCGCTCTCTCTCCTAATGGAATACTCTACAGCTGTATTTACATGTTGGAATTGTAGAATCCGTATGTACATATTTCATATTTCTAGAGTTTGTCTGTGATCACAGATTTCTGGACCATCTTACCTCTCGCTACTCTCTTCTCGAGACCCTTCCTCTTTGGCAGGGGGACAGGTTTCTTCCCTGATCGGTTCTTTCGCCTGGGTGATTCTACCTTCCCACTTTCCGTTTTGCCGTCTTTGCTCTGGATGGAATGATCTTGAATGGTGTTATCTTTTTTAGGTGAGGGAGGGGGAAAGCTACGAAGAGGAGCCGTTTTACCTTCTGCAGAGTCCCTTTTATTGTGCACAAGTATTGCTGGAGCTTGATCGATTTTACCCCCGATGTTACTCTTCTCTATATTTAACCCCCCGTTTGATGACTGGTGTATTTCCCCATTTGCCCCATGTTCTTTGCTTGGTGGACTGGTCTCGGTGGATGGTTCAGCATCGCGTTCCAGTTCTTCCAAGTCTGCATTTAATGATACCCTAGTATCGCTGACGCCATTTATGCTTCCGCTATAAACACTGCCATCATTTGCCTTGCCATCAGAGATTGAGCTAGAATCAGTCTCTGAGAGTGGCAAGACGTCTAAACCGCTATGAGTGTCATATGAATCTTCCATTGGTAATGACGATCGCTCAACTTCTGGCCCATCGCATGAATAATGTATGCCTCCATCTGCAGAGAATCTCTCATTAATGCTGCCCTCTATACTTGCTGGTAACTCTCCGGGCAGGTTCATGGGTCCATCTACAGATGATTCTTCTAAGTTTGCAAACGATATTGGTAAATCCCCTGAAAAATTGTTGGTTTCATTCATGAGGCTTTCCTCTTTCCTTCCTGGAAACTCCAGAATCTCCCCTGGTAAATTGAGGTTCACATCCACACTCGATTCCTTGTGAATACCTCCATCTATTCTTGCCGGTACATCCGGTAATTCTTTGGGCACATTGGCAGTCCCATCCACAGACGATGCATCTTGAACACCTCCCTCTATACTTCCTGGTGTATCTGGAATATGAGCTGGCAAAGTGACAGTTCCATCCACACTTGATTCTTCATGAATACCTCCCTCTATTCTTGTCGGTACACTCGGTAATTCTCTTGGCATGCTGGCAGTTCCACCTACACTCGATGCATCTTCAACACCTCCCTCTATCCTTCCTGGTGTATCTGGAATATGAGCTGGCAAACTGACGGTTGCATCCACACTTGATTCTTCATGAATACCTCCCTCTATTCTTGTCAGTATATTCGGTAATTCTACTGGCATATTAGCAGTTCCACCTACAGTCAATGTATCTTGAGCATCTACCCCTATCCTTCCTGGTAAATCTGGAATCTCCCCTGGCAAACTGATGATTCCATCGACATTTGATTCTTCATGAATACCTCCCTCTATTCTTGTTGGTATATCTGGTACTTCTCCTGGCATCTTGGGAGTCCAATCTACAAACACCGTATCATGAACACCTCCCTCTATCCTTCGTTGTGTATCTGGAATCTCCCCTGACATATTGACGGTTCCATCTACACTCGATTCTTCATGAATACCTCCCTCTATCCTTGCTGGTAACCTTTGAATCTCCCCTGGTAAATTGGTGGTTTCATCCACAGATAATGTATCTTGAACACCTCCCTCAATATTTCCTAGTAAATCAGGGATTTCTCCTGGTAAGTTAATGTCATAATTCACAGATAATCCTTGCATAACCCCCTCTCTAATTCCTGGAATTTGAGTTTTACTATTCTCAATGTTTTTCAGAATATAAAATTCCCTGTCGATAGCAGGCTCTTGAGTATGTTCTACTTTATTACCCGGGAGAGGTATATCAATATCCAAACTGTTAACTGCATCGCTTTTTGGCACAATGCCGGGAGCACATGCTCCAAGCTGAGACGTTTCCTCGACTGTGGTTTCACTGCCTAACAGAGTTACCCTGCTATCACTTTGTGTCAGGGTTTCCGATGAGGTGAATCCTTTAGAATTCACTCCATTTGATTTCATGTTGCTTGACTGTTGTAGTGCTTCATCCCCATCAAAGCTCAATTCCAAAATTCCTTGTTCAAACTTGGCTTCAAATTCTGTGTTGCTATCTGCTTCACCTGGTAATTGGTAATTTGTAACTTTTTCATCAGTTTGTTGTGTATTTGCCTTCCTCCTATGTCTGTCGTGCGGTGCTCGCACAAACATCACCAAGTCTGTATCATCTGAATCTCGATACTCCGAAATGGCCAGCGAGGAGTCGCTATCCTCTTGTATTGCACTGGACTTGCTGGGGCTTGTATCGGTTTTGTCGTCATCCCGCCGTGAATCTGACATCGTGGAATCGAAAGTCTTTTCATGAATGCTGGAATCAATACTAAGATCTTTCGTTAGTTTGTAATGTGCAGCCATATGGAGGGCGCCTTCACTTTTACTTGTCTGCCTATCAACACCTAAACTAGGTTCGTCATCATATTCATTTCTACTCGGATCGTTACCATTGGTTATATTTTTATCGTGATTGTTCGTTACATCTTCATTGTCTGATTGTTCTTCTGGATTTAATAGTTCTGGCTCCGACCAGGCAGACTTAACGGTATTGTAAATCGCTACACCTGGGTCTCTTTCCTTTTTTTTCTTTTTCTCTCGTTTCTTTTTATGTTTAACGGGGCTATCATTACCGTACCCTGTATACGATATGATTGACCTCGTATCGTCGTCTTCTGTCGACTGAGGAGGGCGGACTTTCTTTTTCTTCTTCTTCAAGGCTTCAATGGTTTGAAGCATCTCTGCAGCAGAACCCTTCGAGAGTTGCCTAGTTCGAATAGCTTTCCGTCGTGCCAAGGTCAGGGAATGTTCACTTTCCAAATCCTTTTCAAAAACATGAATTTTTAACATCTGAAAAATAAAAAAGGGAAAATTAATTACATATTTCGAAAAGAGATGACAAAAGGAGGTAAACCTCTGTAATGTATTATTTCATACCTTTATTTAGTTGTCTAGGCTAGAGAGCCAATACACATTGTTTGGTTAAGAACAACTTTTCAAGAACCAAATTTCTTGACATTTCCAGATTTTTCAAGCATTTTAAACTTGCTTAGTTGGCTTATCTCTGGTTACAAAATGGGGCGCCATAAAGCAGAATGCTTTAGTTTTTTCTATGAAATCAATGCAACTGATTTAAATAATTATAATAATAAAATAACAAGAGCCCAAGGGCACTATGTGACCTCATACTGGATGGTTTATATGACCGCTGATGACGTAATATTGGATGGTTCATATGACCTCTGGTGACCTGACATTGGATGGTTTATATGTATAAGTAATATGAAGCAATTTATCAGTAGATTGAACATTCACATTTTCTTACATGACTGATTCAATATGTGATGAAGGGTGCATGCTCTCTATTGATGGCATATGGAGTCTACATGTATAGCACGATAGGGTCACAGTCATTTGAACATTTTTGAGCCCATATATACCCACTTTCACTCAACAACAAGGAGGTATGGCTGCGTCAAAAATTTAAATATCTTCCCCCCCAAAAAACACAAATCATAAAGATCACCGGAGGTCAAACCGAGGTCAAAGGGCATCCAGAAGCGAGTCAACTTTTGGATTACGATATCATAACTCCCAACCCTAACAAACATTCTCAAGGTATTGCAAAAATACAAATTTTTGACCTTTGGTGACCTTGGATCACATGACCATTTTGTTCGAAAACATTTCCCTACCCCATTCACAACTTGTCCCAAAATATTGACCGTGTCGGACCTTGGATCACATGACCGTTTTGTTTAAAAATATTCCCCCTACCCCATTCACAATTTCTCCCAAAATATCAACCGTGTCAGTCCTTTGGCAAATAAAATGTCTCCAAATCAACATACTAGTTTTTGACAATTAATTGACCTTTGGTGACCTTGGATTACATGACCGTTTTGTTCTAAAATATTCCCCTACCCCATTCACAACTTGTCCCAAAATATCAACCGTGTCAGACCTTTGGTGAATAAAATGTCTCA
>JAODAF010117489.1:0-10621 GCA_027574765.1 Molpadia intermedia | reverse complement strand
CCCCCTCTCATAGATGAATGATAGGTATGGTATGTTCACATTTGAGAACAAGCAGGGGATCTGATCCAGATCAGTTCTGGAGCTCATGATCAACTTTTTACTAAGAAACATCAATATAGTGACTCAAGGTCTCAGTTACTAGGTCTCATTTTATTTTTGTCCCTCTTGTGAAATTTTTCTAGTTTCCTGTCGTCTATCTTTAACATAAATGAACCAGATTTAATTTTCTGTTGCACACCAGTGCTTTTATGTATATCACATACTGTACATGAGTATAAACTACAGTATACATGTAATATATATGCAGTTTCAGCCAAGGCTATCATATGTAGTTGATGGCTTGTTACACAGGTGGTTTAAATTTAATTTCAAATAATCATGAATATGCATTATCATTTTAATTTAGTCATGGACAAGAGCAAAAACATACAATGAGCTCCTAACTGATGCTACTACCCCAAAATATTAAGCAAACCGACAAGAAAACATGTGTTCCATGGCCACGATGATGACATGAACAACTACTGTATTACAGATATGGGCAGTGATATTTGAAAACTGCAGGCCTATCATAGATTTAGTGTTGTACCATATCCATACTTGAACATAATTGGTCATGGTAACATAATTTTGCAGTATGATAGTCAAAGGGTTCATTTCATTTAGCTATCTACTCGAGGCCATTGTTATGACAGACATTACAACTGTTTGTGCTCTGTAAACATGGAGCACAAAATTTTGTAACATAAATTGTCTTGTCATGTTAGTTGTTGTCTCGAACTAAATTTGTCAAAAGAAGAGAGACACATTCCATTAAAATTCACATACTTTAGGATACATGGCTCCTTAAAGATTCCAACAGCCAAATGGCCATCATACTGTAACTACATAATTCATCCTGCACAGATGTTCCTGGTATCAGTTGGCCTATTATTAACTTAGACTTTATATCCAAATCAACCTCTCATTTTCAGTCTCATTTAGGAAGCCATAACATTCCAATGTGACTCCTAGCAGCCTACCCAGAGCAGAATAGGTCAGACTTTGAGGTGAAGTTGGGCTTAGGGCTCTTCAATGACACATGTACATAGAATAAACTAACATACAGTACATATTTTCATAACTTTGGTTAAATTTGCCACTGCTTTTACTCCCTTCCCTGTTGGTAAGTTTCTGTTCACCTAGAAGAGCAGAAGGCACACCTCTTTTGTTACACTCTAAACTAGTAAAATACGATGTCCCACACTTGCTATGACATTATCAACAGCCTGTATGATGCCCCCATTGGGTCTTGAACTATTTCAAGATTTCCAGCTGACAGTCTGAATCAGTTCAGCCCTCTCAAAACTGCTTAGTACGGGAAGGGATTTATGTAAAGAAACTATCAGTACCCCAACCAGAGTAGAAAATATACAATATGCCGGTGACAAAAGGGCAAAGGCACCCCTCGATCTACCGCGCACCCACTTTGGATCTGCCACTGCAGAGTGCTGATACTATAGTATTTGAGAGTCACCCAAGTCTAATTAGATGTAATTCATTCTGATCCTGAAAACCATAGATTCAAACTCATTACAGTGACCTGTCGGCTAGCTACCGGCAACCTGGCCTAGACTTGGCGGTGCCTGAGATTCGTTAAAAGCATGATTCTGACATGCTTAAATGATCTCTGATTTAAATACATGATATCATTTTCACTTTGTTAAGAACAAGAAATTAGAACCAACAGATGCATTTCATTTTCTTGTCCTTCCTCTCCAAATTGGGGTCTACAATACATGATCTGTTGTCCAAGGACAAAAATGGAAGGCTAAATAATCAAAAGGTCATGTTCATGAAAATTAATGATAATTTGTCTAAACTATGATCAGATGAGATGGTCAGAATAATGACTTCAGGTGTTTACAGAAGAAAGAGTCCCTGCTGATAGAAATACAGAAGGGAAACTTTATATGAGCTGGAATTAAATGTTTTCTTACATGGTTTCTAATGACTCAGTGATTTGAAAAAGAGACATTCTACTTTCCCTCTCACTGGTTGAAGAGCAGTATAGTTTGTAAGTACTGTACAGTGTTCGGCACAGGGCTAGTTTCTGGCAGAGCCTATATGTTCAAGTTAGCGAGCTATACTTTCAGTTGGTGGGTGATGAAATGTTCAATGTTAGGTTTTAAGATCTAGCAGTTTTTTGTTGGGGTTGGTGGAGAGCTTTATAGGGGGAAAACACCTGAGCATGAATGGTTTCTTAAATGGTCTCTATTGACTTCTAATAGTAGTTGGACAATAAACATGCTACAGATAGTTTCCAGATATATGTATACAATGGCACCAAAATAGGTCTAGGCTACTTTGCAAGGCTAAAATTGCTTTCAAGAACTTTAAGAACCAGCCAAAATTGCTGCCAATTTTTTATGTGCACTAGCAAAGAATTGCATACAAACTGCCATACTAGTGGACATATATAATGGCAACTCTGTGCTGTATGCAACATTATCTTTGTATGGTACATACTTTGTATTGGTTTGGGCTAGTTATAGTTATTACATATACTCTCTGCAACTTTGCATGCAAGGCGCAAGCCATGGCCAAGTTAGGGAAATAACCAATGCTTTAAAATCAACAGTTTAAGCAAAGTTCTGTAAATCTCAGTTGAACAATTCTATACTGTTGAAGTTTTTGTTGAACTTTTGCACAAATTATTGTTTAATACTGGACCGTTTCTTATACATTCCAATGAATTCGCCAAACTGAATGGCTACACTCTTACACTCAGTTTCTCTTTATATCTGAACACTTTTGTGACAATTTTAAACCTGAAATGTTACGATAATTGAATACTTTTCTCGGAATGGGAAAACCATTTACGTTGTATACGTCCCTCAAGTGGGCCCGAAATTTTTACTACGGTTACACCATAACAAATTGATTACCCTAAAACCCTAGATTTGCGTATCCACAGGGGAATTTATCTAACCATGCTTTCGCATTGGATAGTGCAAATATTTAATCAAAATTCGTATAACATGTGCGATTTGTTAGTAAATTAACTCCGCTCTGTTGATTGTCTCTTCATTCGACTTAACACAAATAGTTCTGAAACGAGTTCTGAAATATATCTTGTATCTATTGGAACCGTACGTACTGCAAGTAAGGGTGGATACCGGAAATGCAATTTAGGGGGGGGGGGTAAATCAATGGAAGAGGGAGATGGAAATATGAGGTATAAATAGAGAGACATTTGAGCAATCAGAAGAGGGATATAAGATATACTTTAGAGGATATTAATCATTTGGGAAATGGGGAGATCAGGGAATAAAAGTTACAAGATACGAATCAATTGGAAGGGGGGAATACAAGCTTAGGGATATGAATCGATATGAAGGGGTGATATCGAATATACAAGTAAGGGCATGTAAATCAATCTAATTGATATTGTCTGTAAATAACTATGGGCCGCTAGTCAATGTTTATAAACTACCCAGCACCCAGCGTGCCATGTATGCTAAATTTTAATATATTGCAATGCTTACGATTTTAAGCGTTTGTGGGGTGGGTTTGCGGCGAGGGTGGGGTGATGGTGCCCCATAACCATCAAGACTCCTTGTATCACCGCCCCTGGCTAAATTGTATTATTGTTAGATTATTACCTGCTATCGCTAAATGTTTCACGAAGAAATTCAGTCTAGATTTCTTGTGACGAACACTGAACAGTGCTAGTAATACCAAACCGTTTCCCACCACGATAAGAATGAACATAGGCCATAGAATAGCCAGCTGCAGCCCCTGGAAAGAAAATAGAAAGAAATGTTCAGAACTACTTTAATCCGCGCAGTAAACAGAAGTATAGTCGGTGAAAAAAATGGTAATTCGGGTTTATAGAATAATTCTGGTACTTCGAAGCACTTGGTAGACACACATAGGTGACATATGCAGCCTTTTTACACATTTTGAACACTACTGTGCGCTTGCAAACACTATGTAATGCGCTGGAAGCATACAAGTCGTGAACAACTTGAAACAATCGTCGTGTTCACAGGTGATTGCGAGCGCGCAATCTGGTTATAATCAGACCGCGAGCTCGGATCAGGTTATAATATTTCTTCCATGTAAACACACTCGCAATCGTGATTGCCAGCGCATGATAAAGATTGCGGGCTTGGGATTGACCATGATTGCGGACTAACCGTACTACCGAATATCACCTGAAATAGTTTCCCCGTAATAACTCTTTACTGAGAAGTGATTAACAATGACATTCCGCGCACAATAGTGTAACAAACCAATGTAAATTTATGAATTAATTATTTTTGGAAATGAAATGATAATTTTGGCTGTCTCCAAGAATATATTATAATAGAAAATGACGGTTTCCCGAGTTAAAACACGAAACAACAACCCATTTGGTGATCTATGTTCCGTAGCAACGATTGGGCTTCAGACTTAACAAAGATGATAATTTGCTGAGAAATTTCGACCTTTGTCTGAAAATTTTGTCTTAGATTTTTCTTTAAAAAATATTTTATAGTTTGTTCAACATTTCCACTTGTCTGTTAGGTGTTCGGTCAGGTTAGGATACAGGTCTTTCAAGATCATATCACTGAGTAGTAAACGATCGTTTGTAAAGGCCATATTTACTACAAAACTCAAAACCAAACTCAATGAAATTTTTGCGCATAATTTCTGATTACAAAATTTAAAATATGTTGTAAATTTAATGGCTTTCAGTAATGGGTTTGTGAGAAGTAGAGCACATTCAATCTTTAAGTGTTCGAAGTTCCAGGGCTCCAATTCTGGTGTTAGTTCAGTAACCTCCATGTTGATTCGAAAATAGCAGTGAAACTACCTGGCATTTTAGAAGAATGTGTAGTGTTTCTGTTGGTAATGTTTGTTTAATGATAACGATTATTGTGTTCATATAGCTAGGCTAACCTAGGCTAGGGACATTTTAAAGAAATTTGACAGCTACATTCGCTGTTAATATTTGCCAGGCATATAGGCTAAGTTAGAGTAATAATATGCTAGGCCTAACGTTCATAGATCAAATGTTATGCCTATTTCCTATCATTGGGTAGTAATTAATAATAGCATTTTGCGCAAATTCAGCCGATGAAATTATAAATTTAGTTGTTTCCAAGAAGCAATCTAAATATAAAATGACGTTTCCTCATTTGGCAATGTAAGTTTCTTAGCGAGATATAAGATATTTCACTGTGCATGCTATGAAAACCCATTAGTGCCATACCAGTAAATATTATTAAATTGTTATTACAAATTATTAATTTGTTACTACAAGTTATGTTATTACAAATTATTAATATAGGTATAGGTATTTTAAAGAAGTCCGTAATCGACCACTTTGTAGGCGAACGTAATAACATCTGAACAGCAGTATATATTGATCAATGAATCAATCTCGCCGCAATGATAGAATTTGTGATAGAATTTAGATTAGAAGGAACTGTGTCTACATTGTTTGATATTATTGTATTTATTTGTTTGGTCACCATCGTTTACGTTAATCTCATATACTTTCGACTTCAACAACACAGATGAATACGTTTTTATGCATTATATGACATAATATTCAGCAGTTTATGGAATAACGCCATGTTTGGTCAGATCTATCAGAAATGCTATACGGTATTTTGTTTCATATACGTAATGTACGATTCTTTGTGCGTTTTGTTTGCCATGCGCACTGAGACGAGTAAAATATTGTTGACATTTTACAAATAATATATATTGGCTCTACAATCATCAATCGGCTGATAAATCACGATACATGTCCTAAAGATGTAGCTATTTTGATACTTTCATATTTTATTCCACATATATATCTAATATATTCCTGAATGCGACCAATTTAATTTCTTTCTAGTCACATGATGATCAGCTTGATTCACTCAGTTATTTATTTAATACATTACTTTACGTTATCATCCCACCCCCGGATAGCTACAAATAAACACAGTATTCTGATCGTATGTTGTTCATAACGTCATCGTGTCATAAAATAAACATTCGGAGTAGCAACGCCAGTAGCGAATTTCGTGTGAACCCGTGTATGCCGTTTGCGAAAGTATCTCATATGCTGAGCGCCAAGCGAGATGGCAACCGATTCCACTCTTATTTGGTATGACTCGAATCAAACTCGGCCTCCCGGCTGGAAAACGGATGCTCTAACCAATGAGCTGATCAGTCGGTCAATCTTTGTTGATTATTATAAAAAAAGGGTTTTTTACATGGGGATTATCGGGTACAGACGGAGATTGACAGATACTGACCTTCTGAATAATAGGATTAATGTTATTTACTGGTTACATTATTTTGAATGGTAACACAACAAACGAATCTATTGAAATAGAATATTCCTTCAATGTCAAACGTACCGCTATTACCGTAATTAACTACGGATTGTTGTTCATAGACTCAAATTAGAGTAATGTTCCACGTAGGACGTCAATGGCAGTCTTATTTATGGAACATTCAACTATCGGAAATTTGTCCATTGCGTGGTATGCGGTACAGTACCTTTACCTTCTCTTCAGTATCATACTTACCACTTGAACGGCGAGTCTATTATCATGAGGCAATGCAGACGTTACACTTTCCGAGGTCATCTGCAGTTTAGTAAACGCTGATAATGTTGCATCGGTAACTGTCTCGGCGGCCATTTTCCTTCATCGATCACCCCGGTGAAAAATAATCAAAGCGATGAATCGTTCCGAGAATGTCTGCTTTGTCTAACATGGATCTGTGGAATCAATCAAATCACGTACATTAATAACTAAGATTTGTCCTATTTATTAATACAACGTTCCTTTTGGTGTAATGTTTATATCGTAAGCAGCATACGTTACTGTCGGTTCATCTGTCGAAGATGGATTATTAAACGTGTTTCACATGATAGGCTTTTATTATTTCATTAAAGTAGTGCACGAACAATGTACTACGTAGTTTGTAGTTTTATAACTTGTTTATTCTGTAAAATATCGCATATAGAATTACATTACCTTTCGTTTTGACATGACGTCAAATGACCAAGTAACATACTAAACAATTCGAATGATCTAAAATTAGACTAATTTTGGAAGAGAATGTTTTACCGATAAACTATTATTTAGTTCTTAGAAATTTAATAACATTACCGTATTGTACATTATCACATTGAGCGGTAAACATACCGACATCTGATTGTGCTAGAGTTATTGAATTTACCAGGAAATATCGCCGGTGGATAAATTACTTTTATGCTTCAAATTTACGACGCTAAGAGGACACTTTTTTTCATGTTGTTTAATTTATTTATAACAATCGAATTGCGTTATATAATATGTATAGGCTAATTTTTTTTATTAATTACACTTCCCGTCAAATGATGTTCGACCCAGAGCCTTTGTCTGAGGTCATTCTTTCCAAAACGCGTTCCTAAGAATAAAATAAATCAACTGAAAGCATCCAATTTGTTTGTCTCTATACTTGGCTCCATGGTGAACTATATCATAACATGTGTTTTGAAATTATATTGTTGAAGAAAACGTGGGAAAATATTAAATATTACAGACTTGTTGATTCTATATTCTATATTGTCGTATGTTGAGACCTTCCCAGCTTATTAGCTAAGTGAAACATTTCCCCCGAATTTCTCATACACTGGTTCAGGCTTTACCACAAAATTGAATGATTTAAATTTTTAAAAGAGACATTTCTGAATTAACACGCAGTAGGAGAATTACTTACTCTATCGTGAATGTATGAACCTAAATTAGATCAACTGATGTAAATGGGATTTTCAAAATTGAGCGAAATATTTTAACCTGTTCATGGCTTGAAAATGGAATTCAATTAGATTATCGAAGCACTTGAAAAGTTTAACACAAATGAAACAAAATTAAATAAACAAAATCCAATTGTACGCAATTCTCGTACATATCCGTAGGTTCGTCCACGCTGACAGTAAAGGGTTCGTAAGTTGTACCTCCGTACGCCTTATAGAGTCTTTGTCTAAATTGGCGATGGGTGCGTCATCCCCATAAAACCTTCCATATAGATCAAAATCGATCACGCGTAACCATATTATTAATGTCGCGTGTAACTCAATAGATGTCGATAGGAGGGGAACAGGCTCATAGATATAAAACAGATATGTCATATAACAAGACTACTGCTTCTATAATGAAGTCCATGAACTCTAATTCTGACCTATATTGAAACTGGTTTCCCCAACTCCCTGCACCCTTATTTGGAATTTTTGATTGAAACACAGATTACAATAATCCAGAACCGCCATGCGACTAAGGAATGTTTTATTTGTTAAACTTTACACATCTCTATTTTTCATTAATCAGACCTGGGTTTATCGATCACAAAGTAGGAAATAAAACATCAGTCAAAAACCCAGGAAACAACTACAACTAATAATGCTTTGGAAAGTAGTTTTATTGCTACTAGGAAATCGTAAACTTCACCTTTTGTACATAAATGAGGAACCATTCATTGATTGATTGGCTCTCGCTTTCTCAAGTTTCGCTTACTCAAGTTTTCCTTTTTGTCTTTCTCAAAATCGTCGGATGAAAACAATGTGTTAGTTCTAGATAATACAAGTGTATTTTACACTCTTATATAGTTTAATCACCAATCTTGGCCTGAAAATCAATACAACGATTGGTTGTTCTAAACAGAAGCTAAAAAAATGCTGGATTGAGGCGAGGAAGTGTCCTACTTATTTATGGTTACATGAAAGCTTAAGTATAATTGGAATTCTAAATACCTTCGTTCTGATTGTCTATTATTCGAGAATATATACGACTTAGGTGTGTTATTTATAAAGTTCATGACGACATATCACTGTTTAGTATCATAGCCTAATAGCAATAATAGATGCAACTAAATAGTAATGTATTACTTATGAAAGTTGGCCTGGTATGCTCAGATATAATTAGTTTTGCAATATTGACAGATATGTTATGCTATCTGGCCTAATGTTATACGTATAACATACACTTTGTAACAGTGGGAACTATTATATTATTATATACAATCTCATAATAGGAGTATCAATTCAAAAAGGCCGCATTGCTCTTTCAAGTACCGGTACCATTCAAATAAAGTATAAATTACAAAAGTAAGTCTGTATCCTACGGTACTTAGATAGATAGATTGAAACAGACAACAAATAATTAATTAAATTTCAAATACGTTCGTTTTAATTTGTTATAATGCTAACAAAATTTGAACCCAAAAACATCATAATGATGATATGATTTAGAAATGGATATGTGTAAACAAAATGTTGACTAGGTTATGAGATCAGCTATGATTTAAGAAGAGTTGAATGATTTTGAAGGTTATGAAAAAGCCTAGTTTGTAACTAAGCAGATGAAATCCACACGAAGTTAAAAAGTGGAGAGTGTGGAGCAGCCACAGAGAGTAGAAACGTTTTTTTGTTGTATTAGGTACGCTTATTATTTTAATTTGTACATTAACGATTAGCATGTTTGATGTGTATACCAGTTACGCTACACTTTTGTATTTGATTGATGTATTACAACGTGGACGGAAATACCCTCATTACTATGAAACATTATTGTACTAAACGATATAACCTTTCCTGCAAATGGAATTGATGAACGGATGTAACAGTTCTGTGTTATTATTCTGTGTTATGTTATTAAAGATCAATACAGGTACATGTTTTTCAGATTCTAAATTATTTTGGATATCATAAATTTCTATAGTCGATAAAGCTTTGTACACCCATCAGAATGGCAAGATTAGCCGAGTTCGATACAAGTAAAGTGTATAGCAGATCGTTTGTTAATTGTCAAAAAATAAAGTACTAACGGATTTATTATAAAACTCCATTTAAATCATCTCATCTTCACTACACTCGCTAGTTAACAGCTGAAACCGCAGGTTTATAATGATCGCCAAACTTTCAAGCGTTTTGAGCCGTCAAAGCCGCAATATTTTCCTCTGTAGTTTACTGCCGGTTATTGAGCTTGCTAAAGTTTAAGACATTTTGGGGGATAAATTAGTAAAAAGATTACGATTTTTACAGAAATCTAACTTTAGCTGAATATCGGGCTCAACTCCGCATCACCCGTTATTCAAGTTTATTCGCCAACACAGCGAATTGCAATTATTCCTTAAAATAATTCTGAAGCAGTGTCATGTCAAACCGTACGAGATTGCCGATTGATATTGGGGTCGGGAAAAAGAGCCATAGACGTCATGCTCCGAGGTTAGTAGTCCCAGCGAGTCGGCTACGTAGGTCAAACATACAAAGGCTAAAGATAACCGGTAAAACAAATAGACAATCAACTAAACGAACAATATACAAATAATTCCACGAATAAGTATAAAAAACTCGAGAAAACAGAATGAACAAAGAAACGAACAGGTCGTCTAACTAACATAAGGATACTTGAACGCTCGCACGATTACGCCAGACTGTCGATCAAGAAGAAAAAGAAATATGATGCTTCTAGATTATTATTGATACGAATCCCTGTAAGTTCGATCATTTAAGAATTGTCAAAACCAATTTTAACAAGAGCCCAAGGGCACTATGGTTCCTTGCTTAGAGGAATATTACAATTAAAATGATGCGTTATATATCATC